>SKCR01000330.1:0-29257 GCA_019454045.1 Zanthoxylum bungeanum | reverse complement strand
TCACATACTGTAACTCGTTGGCACGTACTGTAAGGTATAAAAAAGGTGCGCTCATTTGGTCGCTTGAACCCTTGAGTGGGGAGTCCTAGTTTTGGGCAATCCTTCGCCAGCGAGAGTCTTTGTCTACACTCCCGTAAACCCACACGTAGACCGGAGTTGTATGGCCTATAGCAACTATTTCCTTGTGCTTGTGGACCATCCTCATTTGGATGCAGTTGGACTTCTGTCAGAAATGCGAACTTGTTGGGCCATTTAAACTGGGACGAGTTTGTATCATATGACAATTGGGCCAAAAGCTTCTGAAATGTTGATGGGCCACTCTGTAGAAATTATTTTTGTATGCTTGTGTTTGGGAACATTGTCGTTTGGATCCATTCGGACCTTTTGTCATGAGGTATGGGCTTGTTGGGCCATTTAAAATGGGACAAGAACATATCTTATGATGATTGGGCCAAAAGCTTCTAAAACGCCAATGGGCCATTATATGTTTGTGTTAGGAACATTATCATTTGGATACGGTTGGACTTCTTGCCATGAGATGTGAACTTGTTGGGCCATTTAAACTGGGACGAGTTCACTCCTATGACAGTTAGCCCAAAAGCTTCTAAAATGATGATGGGCCGATTTGTGTGAAAATTTTAATGAGTTGATATATTCCTTGTATCGCATGCATCTCATTCATCTAACGCGTACATATATCATGTTAACACCCTCTATGTCTATAAAAGAGACATCATAGATTCCCGTTGGGTTAGGGAAGAAGGAAGACTCACTAAAAGACGGTAACAGATATGAGTACATCCGATAACGAGGTATCCCGGATAGATCAGTTGGAAAATGGTTTCGCCAAAATTACCGAACAGTTGCAAGCATTGACTACTGCCATGGCAAATATGGTTGTGCCCCGTGCCGGGGGAAACTCTGAGAATGTAAGATATGAGGAGCCTCCGAATAGGTTGGGGGATGACATCCCCGCTTTTGATGATGATATGGCTGAATATGACGTTGGGAGAATAGCTGGGTCTCAGGTCGAGATACAGAAACTCCGTGACCAGGTAGAGTCCGTTACCCGTAAGATGAAGGGTAAGGATGAAGACTTACTAGACTATGAGGCGATGACCTTTGAGGAACAGTTGCCTGCTCAGTTCAAGATGCCGAATATGGCCAAGTTCAACGGGAATGGGGATCCGAGGGTCCACCTCCGACAATATGTGTCAGTTATGAGTTTAGTGGGCCTAACACAGCGCCAAGTTCAGAAGATGTTTGGGATGTCACTTGAGGGGGCACCCGTAGTGTGGTACCATAGCCTTGAAAGAAATGTTAAGGAGGATTGAGGGAATTGGCAGATGCATTTCTGAAACAGTATGTTACAGACTTGAAGATTGATTTGTCACTCCGTGACTTGGAGAATACTAAGCAGAAGCCGGAAGAAAGCTTCAAGGAGTATGTAGACCGCTGGAGAAGCCAGCTTCTGAAGATGCAGACTCGGCCCTCAGAGAAGGACCAAATCAAAATGATCATCAAGGGCACCAAACCCTCAATTTATGGCAAGTTGAGGAGAATGACCTCCATGATTGCAGATTTTCGACAGTTGAGGGAAACTGTCATGGATATAGAAGAAGAAGAAGCTGAAAACAGAAAGTTCTATGGCCAGAATATGAGGACTTTTGGGGGCATTCTGAGACTAAGCCCGTTGCTGCCGAAGTCGCTGCCATCAGAAACAGGCAATTCTCCAACTTTGGTAGACCTTTTTCGAAGGTATTTGAAAAGTTGAAGGGACAAAGACTCTTAAAACCCTTAGAGCCTAAACCACTTCCAGATCCTATACCACCCAACTTGACCTAAGCCTGTATTGTCACTTCCATCAGATGAGAGGCCACGAAACTGACAACTGTACCCGCCTTAGGCATGAAATCCAAAACCTCTTTGATGCCAATAAAATACCTGATCCTGAGAAAGAACAACCCAACACACATCGGAACCCCTACCAAATTACCACTTCGTTCCACCACCCACCTATATGATCAACTCAGGACTACCCGAAAGCTTCATCCTCCAAGCTCTCAACCACCCAGATTCCTTCATGAGGATAGGGGATTACAACGGTGAAGAAACACAGGCCGAGGAAGAAGGCAATGTTTTGGATGATGAGACTGTTCTTCCTAACTTATTTGATTGCAATTCTACATTTTAATAAAGACATTGATTCTATCTATTTGTTCGAACCTGTTCTAAATGATAATAAAGATGTTCCTTTCGTTTACTTGCCCGAGTCTCTTCCTTCAACCTGCAATATGAGTATGTTTGACAAAAGCATTCAACCCTGGTACTATGATACTCAGCGATGTTTAGAACACAAGGAGTCCTCGGAAGAAGCAAGCAGAGAGGACAAGATATCCATTCAGAAATTGGGAAATGGGGCAGTGAGACTGTCAGACTTGGAAGGAAATGAGTTCACCAAGCCGATCAATATGGGTAGATTGAAAATAGTACTTTCCCTAAGGAAAAGAAGAATGGTCATCAAGGGAATTAGCGGAAGACCTAACCCAACGGGATAGGAAACTCATTCACGGATGCATGCATACACGTAACATATTTTGCATTCCTTTTGTGTTTTGTGTTTGTTTTGTGTTCACAGGTTTTGAAGAAGAAAGAGAGAAAGCGGCAAATGAAAGCCAATCAGAAGCATCAATATGACATCATCGGTTTGGGGATGAGTCCCAGGGTTGAGGCCCATATCAGTATCAGTTTGGGGCAAGGTCCATATCAGTATCAGTTTGGGGACGAGTCCCAGGGTTGAGGCCCATATCAGTATCAGTTTGGGGCGAGGCCCATATCAGTATCAGTCTGGGGCGAGGCCCATATCAGTATCAGTCTGGGGCGAGGCCTATATTAGTATCGGTTTGGGGACGAGTCCCAAGGTTGAGGCCCATATCAGTATCAGTTTGGGGCGAGGCCCATATCAGTATCAGTTTGGGGACGAGTCCCAGGGTTGAGGCCCATATCAGTATCAGTTTGGGGCGAGGCCCATATCAGTATCATTCTGGGGCGAGGCCCATATCAGTATCAGTTTGGGGTGAGGCCCATATCAGTAGCAGTCTGGGGGTGAGGCCCATATCAGTATCAGTTTAGGGCGAGGGCCATATCAGTATCAGTCTGGGGGCGAGGCCCACATCAGTATCAGTTTGGGGCGAGGCCCACATCAGTATCAGTTTGGGGAGAGGCCCATATCAGTATCAGTCTGGGGGCGTGGCCTACATCAGTATTAGTTTGGGGCGAGGCCCATATCAGTGTCAGTCTGGGGGCGAGGCCCATATCAGTATCTGTTTGGGGGTCGAAGCCCGCATCAGCATCAGTTTGGGGATGAGTCCCAGGGCCGAGGCCCACATCAGTATCAGTTTGGGGATGAGTCCCGAAGGTTGAGACCCACATCAGTGTTAGTTTAGGGGCGAGGCCCACATCGGTATCGGTTTGGGGGCGAGGCCCACATCAGCATCATGCATCCATGCATACATGCATACATATCACATACATACAATTTTTATTTTGTTCGCAGGATTGTAGCAGTAAAGACCATCTCATCAAGTAACAATTCAAAAATGAGCCACCTCTCATCAAGTAACAGATGCCGAAAATGGCGCTCCAAAATGGAGCACACACAACAGATGCCGAAAATGGAGCTTCAAAATGGAGCACACACAACAAATGCCAAAAATGGCACTCCAAAATGGAGCACACACAACAGATGCCAAAAATGGCGCTCCAAAATGGAGCACACACAACAGATGCCGAAAATGGCGCTCCAAAATGGGGCACACACAACAGATGTCGAAAATGGCGCTCCAAAATGGAGCACACACAACAGATGCCGAAAATGGCACTCCAAAAATAGAGCACAGTTCGAAAATGGACCACCAGATCAACTCAGTTCGAAGCAGCAGACAAGTCAGGTGGCAGCTGGTGAGCCAGATAAGTGAAAATGCATTGCATAACTTTGATAGGATTGTCACTGTTACACATTACACAAGTCCCATCAAAGTGAGGGCGACTGTAGGCACTGTATTTTTGCATGTAAGTCCCGATGATGAGCCTCGAATGGAGGCACTACCTTTTAAGTTGCGGAAGTCGCGGGAAACGGACGTCGGAATAGAAGGGTCAGAAATTGATACCTCATTGGATTTGGTTCGCTCGTTTAGCTTCGGGTTTACTCGTTCGATCTCTGTTTTAAATTTATTCCCGGCCTAAATCTTAAACAAATTCTCGGCCTCGCCTCTCTCTCACTAAACCACCCCTCATACCCATATCTCACCCATACACAATTAACCCCCATCCCCACGTGAATAACAAGAAATAAACCACTACACCCATACAATGCCACATATCACTTGAGAGACACACCTATTTCGTTTGTCCAATATTGTGTTTGAGCATGATTAGTCGTTAACATGTTATTTATTTAAGTCGTTGGTATGTTATATATTTCTAAGCATGATTTAGTTGTAGTATATTGTTTCTTTATGCATGATTTAGTTACTTTCTTTCGCATTAGGAATTTAATTTATGTTTACGTTTAGGTTGTTATTTATTTTTTCGTGTTTGATAATTCAACATGCTTATGAGATTATTGTGTGTTATCGTATGCTTGTCGTTATGATAACTTACTTTTAAAGCATGATGACTTAGACATATGATTTATTTTTATGAATGCGAACTAGATTTAGGTTATTCTTGGACATGTATGTTGTGTAGACTTAGTTAAATTATTGCAACAATCCGTTCATTACAAGTGGCATAAGTAAGGGACCATTCTGAACTCAACGGTTTGAGGTCTTCCCTTGCGAGGGGTGAGTGCGGCCTTAAATCATTTTCCCGGTTCACACCGGGTGGCGACTCCATTTTATTCTCCGGTTTAGTCCCCCGCGGGCTACTCCGTACTCCCAACCGGGTCGTGAGCCTGGAACAGCGTCGCCAATTTCTGTGTCCTACAGTTATCATCACCATTAGTGAAGTTCATTAATGATGTTAGTGTAATCACTCATAGCCACTCAATTAGTGGATAATTATGGTAACTACTCTACTAATTTTTGTTGAGTTAGAAAGCAAGTCATTACCTATAAACTGAGCTCTTATTTGAGAGTTCAAACATTCCCAACAAGTATTTAAGCTTTATGTCAAGAGAATTTAGAAGGTGAAGTGTGAGGTTTTTTGTATCAAAGTTTATAATCTTTGTAAATTCCATTTAAGTAGTAATATAAAATAAATTTGTCTCATAAACACTCTTTAGTGATCTACCATATCATCTGTCACGTCAGCTACCACATTAGCAAGTCGGTCCGACTTTACCACTGCAGCATTACTAGTTAATTCTATTGAGCCATTTGAAGTCTCTGAAATTACTATTTGACCTTAGAAGTTTCAAAAAATTTACAAATCGGACCCTGTGTCGGATTTGGACCAACAAATAGTCAAATCTATCATTTTCGACCATTCTGAACACAACGATGACCTTCAATTTGTAAAACTCAGTCCCGATTTTATCCTATTATCATTTTAAACCTTTAACTTAAAATGAAAATAGATTATTCGCCTTCTGGTGCAATGATTAAGCTGATGACAATCAATAACTCACTCTGGATGCCTCGGATGATAGATTATTCGTATCGCATAGATCAATTCAATATGATCGAGGAAAATGAAGCAATACCAAATTTAGTCAAAAAGAGTGATTAGAATAAACTTAATAATAAAATTCTTTATGGATCGGTCATAATGTCTTTCATCACGTAGCACGTGATACAGATGCTTACAAGATGTGGTTGAGGCTGGAAGGCATATATCAGGCCAAGACAACTTGGAATAAAGCTCTATTAATGAGGCTTTAGGTGAATTTGAAGCTACGGAGTGGAACTTCCGTTGTAAAATACATCAATGAGTTCCAGAGCCCAGTGAATCATTTTTTTTGCAGTAAACCTGCAGTTGGGAGATGAAGTACAAGTCCTCATACTTCTCAGTTATCTTCTTGATAGTTGAGAGACATTGGTGGTTGCCCTTAGTAATTCGGCTCCAGAAGGCAAACTTACCATGTCTATGGTTAAATATGCCATGTCGAATAAAGAGTCCAAGAGAAAAAACGTTAGCACAGAACAGACAGAAGCTTTCGTCACGAAGACTCGAGGAAGACATCGAGAAATAGAAAGAGTGAGAGGCAGAATCACAACCAGAGGTAGATTCTCAGACCAAATGAAGTCTACTTATAAGTGCTACCATTGTTGCATACAAGGACACTTAAAGAAGAATTGTCGAAAATTGTAACGAGAGTAAAGCCAAGACTATTCTCAGCTGAAGAATAACGAATGAGAGACATTAGTAGTTGTCCCAAAAGATGTACCTATTTGCTCCATCCGGGAAAAGACATGCTTTCACACCACAACCTAATATATTGAGTGGGTGGTGGATACTGCAACATCCTACCAAGTCACCCATCACAGAGATTTCTTTACAACTTACAAAGCATGAGACTTTGGTCTAGTGAATATGGGAAATATTAGTCCCTCTGGGATAGTAGGAATTAGTAACATCCAGATACACACAAATGCTGGATGTACATTAACCTTGAAGGATGTCTTACATGTTCCATAACTTCATCTGAATATACTTTCGGGGGATAGTCCTTGATAAACAGGGCTATGACAATCATTTTAGAGATGACATATTAAGAATGACAAAATGTGCCATGGTTATCGCTCGATGACATATTTTCAACACTCTATACAAGACTCATGTGAAGATTTGTGCATATAGCCTCAATATAGCTGAAAAATAGGCTTCTCAAAATCTGTGACACAGAGACTCGGTCACATGAGTGATAGAGGATTGTCTATCCTGACCAATAAAGAGATTATTGAGGATGTTGTAGTAGGTTCTTGAAGCCACTGCTTGTTTGGTGAGCAACACAAAGTCTCGTTTAATTTCTCTTATAAGAGAATATCAAAATTGCTCAGTCTGGTGCACTCTGATGTGTATGATCCCTCGGAGGTTGATTCACTAGGCGGTAACAAGTATTTTATGACTTTCATTAACGATACTTCTTTGAATGTATGGTATATTTCCCCAAGAGGAAGGATTAGGTCATGAAACTTTTCAAAATATTTAACGCCATAGTAGAGCATGAAACAGAGAAAAAGCTAAAGTGCCTCTACACCGATGATGGAGGCGAGTACACATCTAGAGAGTTCGATGCCTACTACATAAGATACAACATGTATCCAATTCTTAGATTCCGGAGAAAGTGTGGTCTGGTACGAATCCATCTTACTCTCACCTTAGAGTATTCGATTGTTTAACATTTGCATATGTATCCAATGAGCTCAAGCAGAAGCTCGATGCAATGACTACTTCATGTATCTTTCTAGGCTATAGAAATGAAGAATTTGGATACATGCTATGGGATCCGAATGAAACGATAGTCATTAGAAGTCAGGATGTAGTGTTTCATGAAGACCATACAATTGAAGATATTGGAAAGTGTTAGGGTTGGTGCTCGAAGTGCCAATTCGGATAGTATTTATGTTCGATTCATAAATACGAGCAATTATATTTTCCATAATATTACTAATTTTATGATAGCATCTTTGTCTTTTATACGCTTATTCGATCTAATTGCGATTAGATATCTAATTACGATTAGATCGAAACTGAATCTGGTTCAGTGATACATGTATATTAGACAAAGACCCTAGGATTTACGGTATAATGCGCAGTTACAACGTAGTTTGTAATTGACATTGGGAAGCACACTATTAGTTGTATATCCTTAAATAAAGTTCCTGGTCAAGATTTTCTAACACGGGTCGGTTAGTAAAATCCGCTGAGACCAGTACATGTCGTATATCATGACTTGGTCCGATGGTTTATCTCAGTGAACCATGAGTCTCGGGAGACTGTATAGACATGTAGGTGTTTATTTAATAAGACACTGAATGACTCACTGAAGGTTTCCTAATAGATGGTACATCAACGTTAATAGGAACCTTCTCGAGTTAAGCGAGCATAGTGGTCCTTCGACTTGAGATACCACAGTGGGATATATGAGTTATCATCCACACTTTGATGGCAGTCACGTCAACGATCTATTCATGATCAGACCCCCGTCTGTTCGTTGGGTGTGGACTGATGCTCATGATATCCAGTGCGTATTAAGATAGGATCCGTCAGTCCTGTGTACAGGGCATAAGCATCCTCATGTGTTTACGATCTAGTAAATCCATGGCCGTGGTATAACGTCGGAAATAAGTTCCGAGTGTTATTTTGAGATCGTAAATTGAAAGTCGACTGTATTATACCGAACTGATTTGACGTTCTCATCTATATCTCAGGTATAATACGAATGGCCTGTGACGGAGGGATTATACGTATGCAATGAACTCGGCTTGCATAGTTTAGCGAGATTATTTGTGGTCGTCATAATCCATGAGTGGGTGGATTATGGACACGAAATCGGATTTCGTGACGGATAAACCTAAACTTAGAGAGTCCCACAATATGAAGTGTACTCGTTGAGCACTTGGGCAACGAGATATGAATAATAAGAATTATTCATAATACTTCACTGGATTAAATGAGTTAATTCAGATCGTTTAATCGGTTAAACGACAACACATGCATTAGAGGATTTGGTCGCTAATAATTATTGTGTATTTGTATTTGATACATAATACGATTAGATACACATTGATTATTCGTCAAATGAGATTTTGACACATGCCATAAATATATGTATTTATTATTTAATGTAAATAAAAAATACATATATGGTTGTTAATTAATTATTTAGTTATTTAATTGTTAAATAATTAAATAATTAAGAAATTTAATCTTTGTCCATTTATCATTATTTGAATGATACATGGTAAGATTTGATTACAACACATGGCATGATATTAATAAGCTTAAGTGTTGAAATTTGATTTGGTTAACATTAAAGCTTATCTTTATTCTATATTAATTTGATGAAATTAAAACATAGAAAAAGACCAAAATGCCCCCATCTATTTACAATAAGTCGGCCATTTGTCTTCAAAAAGGGGGAATTGTTTCTTCTTCATTTGTGATCATCTATGGCCGACTAAAAAACACAATAATAAGCCCTAGGGTTTGCTTCAACAAATCCATGAAGAAAATCAAGGAAAAAGCTTAGGATTTAAGGGAATTAAAGGTAATTCTTTATACCCAAGCTTAGTAAATTTGATTTCTTGTTCCTTGATGATATAGAAAGGTTTTAGAGTTCCTTTTAAATCTGAAAAATTAGGGCTTTAGGTTGTGGATGATGTATTGGAGGCTTGTGATGCATGTGTGAAGTGTATCGGAATGAATTAGTGTAATTGTATTCCAATTTGTTCAAATTATTGTTGGACAACCTTGTTGCCATTCTAGAGTTGGACAACCTTGTTGTCATTCTAGAGTTGATGATCCACTCTAAGATAGTCTAGAATTGTTCTAGAGTTGTTCATGAGTGGTGAGACTTCTTTGGTGTTGGATTAATTAGATTAATCTTTGTGAAAATTGGATTTAAGCATGAAAATTAAGCAATTTCGTTTTCTGTGTAAAACCTGGAAGTGAATCTGATTTTGTAATGAAATTTTTGTCTTTTGAATGTTTTGGATGTGTTTTGGGAGTTGGCACAATTGCCGGAAAGTGTTTCCGACTTGAAATAAGCGAAAACAGCCAAAAATGATGTTACCAGGTGGATTTTGAGCCAATCGGGTGACGGCTGTCCAAACAGTGAAATCATCACTGTTCGGGCAGCCCATGAACTGTTCCGACACTATTGAAACTGACTTGGGCAGTTTCCATAAGTGTCGGGTAATCGGTTCAGTCAAAAACGCATTTTGCGTCATTTTTCAGAAAAACGGTTTTCGTAAAAGTTTTACGACGTTTCCACAATATTTATGTCAATATTTGATATTGAATAAATAGGTTTAGGTGAAATATGAATAAATTATTCATACTAGATGTTGAATAATTTATTTGGTATTTTGAAAAAGTTTTAAAATACGATTTCGCCCGAACCTGCGCTTCCGCTGCACCCCATCGCCCAAAACCCCAACAGAAAGCCCATAATATCTTCTTCCAATGCCGATAGAAATTCAAACCCAGCACTAGCACAATTGGCCATATATAGGATGCACAATGAAATTCCAGAAGCAGAACTATATGAGGCAAATGAGAATTTTGAGCGCAGGGAGACACAACATGCTCCATCAAAAATTACAAAAGATAGTGTTTACTAGGGGAAGCCACAACCCGCTCCACTAGAAGCTACAGGATCATTCACAGATTTGGATAATGACAGATATCCTGAAACTAGTGGACCTCAAATAAGAAGATCTGAGTGATGTCGAATTACATCAACCAGCTATACGGGATCTGAATATATTCTACCTACGGATAAAGGGAAGTCAGAGAATTTCCCACAAGGTAAGAAGGCACTGAAGTATAAATGAGTGAAGAAAAGTGGCAGCGGAAAAGTGGTTATATGGGAAAAGCAAGAGTTTTACAGAGACATAGTCGGGATATTTTCCAAATGATAATTATTTTAGATGCAGCTAGAGGAGGATAATTGTAAAGTCCAGCTTGCATTTGAGGATAATTAACTTTTGTTACAATCACCGTTAGTGAATTAATGGTGTTGGTGTAACCACCTCTAACCACTTAATTAGTGGATATTAGGGACTCGAACTTTGGGAGAATGCCTAGTGGTCTGGTCGTGAATGTTAAAGTTTAGTTTAGTTTTGTTGATGGTGATTTTAAACCCCGAGAACTGAGAAGCCTGTAGGGGGTATGATGAGGTATGCACTTAACATATGAAAGTCCAAGGTCTTCATGAGGATGAAAGGTCAAACATGGGGATTCTGAGCTGGCGTGGTATTACTTGACATAGAAAGGATTGGTTGGGAGACCGACCCGACCTGATGAGAAAGTATTGTGACTACTGAACCGGCCTTATAAAAGAAAATAGGTCAGAATCGGCCTTGGAAAGAATACCAGCATCAAACTTTGAAAGCAGACTCAGTTTCAGACTCTTAGAGCATACTCGACATCGGACTCGACATTCAGAGCCTCATATCAGACTCTGAATCGAGCATCATATTAGCCTCTGAAATCAGAATCGACTTAGTGGACCAGACCCAGTAAAGAAGTGAGGAATAGGATCCGGCATCATTCACCTTGGCATTCCGACCCGAGGACCGAGGTTGGGGTTGTGGTATCGTGCTTACATATGAATGACGTAAACCCTACGAGAAAGTTTGAGCCTTGATAAATGTGGAATTTACACACCAATTCTGTACCGTCAGCTTATCATTTTGTTGGATTCTATATTATTTAATGTTGTTTTTGGAGTTGTTTAGTGTTGTGTTGACAGGAAATATGAACAGTAAGATTCATGTTATTTTCGAGAATAATTGGATGCAAGCAAAAGCTGACAAAAAGGGACAAGACTGGCGCCACGGCGCATGATCTCCACATATTTTCCAGCAGAAGAGGCGCCATGGCGCGTTGCTCAACTTCAAGAAGAACTGGCGCCACGACGCCAGCAGCTCATACAAAATCCAGTGAGTATGGCGCCGTGGCGCCATTGACAACAAAGCCATAAGCAATGAGGCGCCATGGCGTCGTACTACCTACTAAATATGGCGCCTTCAGCAGCTTCATGAAGAACTGGCGCCACGGCGCCAAAATTCCATACAATTTCCTGCACGATTGGCGCTGCGGCGCCAGTTAGAATGAGAAAATAAAGGCTCTTGCGATAGAGTTTGAGCGTGGCTGGGAGACTTGGAATATTATAAATAGACCCGTTACACAACATAAAATGGGCGGAGAGAAAAACCCTAAAACATGACATCAATTATCAAGAGGCAGATTGGGAGATCTAGAAAAGAAGAAAGCGTCAACTTCAGAAATTACAAGGAATCTGTCTCGGGTTCCATTCTTTTATTTTCTTCTTAGATTCTCTTTATTATTGTGATGTATTTCTTAAGAGTGTTGTTTTGTTTTGAAATAGCCCAAGAGTTAATACTCTTATTCTATGGTTTGATGTATCCTATTGCCTAAAACTATGTATTAAGTATCAATTGAATCTCATAATAATTCTCTGAAAGTTTATTTATATTATCTCTATGCTTAATGCTTTATATTTGCTGGCCACAATTGTAATGATATTATACTTAGATCTGTCACTCGAGAGAGGAGATTTGAGTAGGAATTGAGAAATATAATCAAGAATGTTATAGGGTTCGAGAGAATTTATAACTCTTGAAAGCAGTTAATAAGAATCACCGTACTAATTCAATTGTTAATTGTTGGAGTCTATAGAGATATTGATTTTTGACACTTGACAATACCTCCATTGGTATTCGAGAGAAAGAGTAGAGAAATTTATGATTTTGGCTTATAAACTTGGAATTTGACATGAGATAAATGAATGCGTAATTACATAGTGGATGGCTAGGTGAAATCAAACTGTAGGATTCATTCTCCTTTCGTATTATTTAGTTTTTTTCCAATAATTTACCTTTAATTAGCATTGTGTTGGTTCTTCAATAAATTTCAAATCTAATTTTTTATGTGTGTAGATAGGGCTAAGGTTAGTAATTATAGTACTTAGTGTAATTTAGATTTCAATCCTTGTGGGTACGACACTCTACTCGTTTATACTAAAACTTGACACCGTACACTTGCGGTACGATACAAAAATATCACACCAAGCCTCCAGAAGGCTGATACGATAGGAGCAGGTCAGAGGGTTATCTCCTGATACACGGAACAACGTGGGAGTAGTTGAAATGCTGGTTGTCACATGGGCAGAACGTGTAGTAGAGGGTAAAGGTGAGAATGATGGTTTTCAGATGGCAGACGATGGTTGTGTTACACAGCTAGAGCCACTATTTGTAGAGTAGTTGGGGAAAGGAGTATGGGCGACAGTGATGAGATGACTCGAGCTGACTTCACGAGTCGGTGTAACAATAGGTTCAGATGCCTAAATAAAGAGATTGAAGATTCAATTTTAAGGGTTAACAATTTCGATATTTCACAACTTATAAAAGAGCACTTAAAGCTGAGTGACAGAGAGAGAAAACTGGTTGGTCTTGACCTGAGCTCGTAATAAATTTCATTTGTTTGCTCCCGTGGACGTAGGTTGGTTCCCAACTAACAAAAAAATTTACTGTTGGAGGAAAATTTATTCTAGGAATAAATTCTCTGAATTACCCCTCGAACGAAAAACAATAGTCCACAAATTTTTTTTTAAAAAATTAGAAAATTTCTAATATTTTTCCATTCACCTGCTTGTGAAGTTTGAATTACAAGCGTTTGTCCATGTCTATAGCCACAGATTACTAATTATTGGAATAAGTAAATTTAAATATTTAATAGTTCATTTTGAAAGATCAGGAATCTATTTATCTATTAGGCTTCTCTATATATTAAATACATGAGGTTTTATGTATTATGCCAAACTAAAATTTTAGTTCAATTAAATGTCAACACTTACATAAATTTTAATATTATTTATATTCTTATGATATCTGTGCACAAATTAATTGGGAATTCTATTAATCATTGTATTCTACTTAGATTCAGTTTGGTGTTGCGATTAGAAAAATATGATGAACAAACGATAGTTCGTAAACGATATTATGAAATTTTGATTTATATTAAAAAAATTAATTTTAATGTCCATTTTTAATTATTTAATGATCGAGAAAAACTAAAATTTTTATTTTTTAAAAAAATGACGATAATAATCATAATCATTTATATTAATTTAAAACTTAAAAATTATATTTATCACAACTCAAACCGCGATGCTAAACACATATGTCAAATCCAAGCACGTCATGTAAGACGAAGGTCCACGCTCCAATTACATATCAACAAATATAATAATAGTTTGTCTGAAAAGAACTCAACACCAATCAGTTTAAAAAACGACAAAAACTTTATAATATAGTGAAAGCAACTCATCAATAAGTTACAAAAACGACCGAAAAAAGAAACTCTCTATATATATATAAATATAAAATTCATTTATAATTAAAAATACCACAAAATAAATATATAATTATATCAGCTCTAAAATAATATTTAGAAAAAAGTTAATGCACAAGTCTAATTAAGACAAAATTTGACAATATGAATTTTATGTACTATGTATTAGCTATGACCAATTACGACTCGAATTACTGTTGATTTGGAAAAATTCTAATGCATTTGTTGCTAATTATCGATATTCGTATTTTACCAAATAGACTTGTGCATTAGAGAATAATGTTCAAATGATAATGTTAGATTTGACATATGAAAGCAATTCTTAAAAAAATCTAAAAATTCTATTGAGTTGTTCAAATGTTGAACCATATCAATAATAATAATTTTAAAAAATATAAATTTAGTTTTTTCAAATGAGATTTCATTTCTCTTCATTCAATATTAAATAGTAATTTATCTCTATTCTATTAATAAAACGTTAAAAATTCCGCCGTCAACCATCCGATCGAACTTAAGTGGAGTAATTAAAACCCCTGGTTACACCTGACTCTTATAAGAAAAGCACCACCTGAACTCGAACTCATAACTTAACAATCAAATCCTAAATATTTTACCACTAAACAACACCCCCTTAGGGCATATCACATCGCTATCATTATTAATAACAATTTATCTATTAAAATAATATAACCACATATATAACTCAGAATTTTGATTAAAATAATATAAATATATTTACGTTTGAAGAATTTTTTTAGTAACTTGTTTATTTATTTACGTATAAATAAACAAATAGACACAGTTGAAAAATAAATTTAGATCAGTCTTTTGGAGTTGTTTTTATAGTTCTACTAAAATTTTCAACTATTATGATTGAAGTATCCAATAAACACCAATTTTTATTTAATTGAATAATAAAAAATTCAATTCTCATCCCACCCTTGTGAGCGAAAGTTCATGATCCAGATTTTGTTTTTATCCAAGAGAATTCATCGACTAAATTAATTGAGTATCACTATTTATTTTACTTTGACAGTTAGAGTAAGCAAGCACGTAATTTAAGTTTCGACTGTTTTATAAGAAACTCCACAAGCTAGCTTAAAGATAATTGAAGAATTTTCAACATGAAGGAGATGTGTATGCAGGAATAAATAAATAAATAAATAAAAAACCTGAAATTCCAATATCATAGCCGAAAATAAGGCCTCCGGTGGCAGCAACAATACAAGACAAGACAACAAATAGAGTTATTTTTCCATTGTAATATTGGCCTCCTTCACTTATTGCTAAGCCTGCTGCCATATCCACTGCTGCTTGATGATCTTCAAAACTTTTCAGCAGTGAGAAAGAAGATAAGAGAGAGAGAGAGAGAGAGAGAGAGAGAGAGAGTCGTGTTTGTCCAACACTGAGCTTTAAAAGTAGCTTAATCTTTGTTGAGCAGGTGTGGACAATAAATAATTCTATGCTATAACCCTTGTAATTATATTAAATATAATTTATTATTATTTAATAATTTTTTAATATTTTAATAATTGGATTTTTAGTTGTGTCACAGCCTCACAGGGTACCAAAGTTACATTTTAAAATTTATCATAGACAATAGATTCTGACATCACCATTTGATCAACATGACAGTATGTGGGGTTGTTGAATGCTGAAGAATATCTGACATCACTATTTGATCAACATGACAGTATATGGGGGTTGTTGAATGCTGAAGAATCACCATTTGATCAACATCATTATGACTGGTAATTTAAGTTAGGATTCGTTTATTTGTTCGATTTGATTCGTTTTAAAATGAATACGGATTTGAAAAAATAAATTCGTTTAATAAATGAGTCAATTCGATTTGATTTGTTTATTAAATGAATCGAATACAAATTTAAGCTCGTTGATTCTTTTAAGATTCGATTTAATTTTTGCTACTTATTTTTATTTTTCAATTAAGATTCGAGAAAATATGGTTAATTACCATAGAAAAAATAATATTGTTGATATCTGATGATCTATTTTTAGTAAATATATTTGGTGATCTAATAAACGAATCGAATATGAATTTATCATATTTTGATTTGATTCATTTAGAATTCGAAACAAATTCAATTATTTAATTCATTTTGACATCCCATATGTGGGGTTGTTGAATGGTGAAGAATCCTTTGAGTTTTAACTGTCTTCACTAACAGACAATAAGTGAAAACAATCAAGCAGGACCAATAATATACCTTTTTTCTTTCCGATACATTTATGCATCTTGAACATGACAATAGATGAAATTAAAAGCAGATAGCTCTTGAAATTACTTGAGAAGTTGTTGTTCATTGATGGATCAGCAACCCAAATTATATCAAAACTTTGGGCTTAGGTTGGTTTGATTAGCGAATTGAAGTATTAAGACTTCTAATTTACCATAAATTAATGATGAGTAATAATTATATCACTATTTCTCACTCATTTAACCTAATATTTTGTATAGTTTCTTGAGTTATGTGAATATTTTGATGTGTTTTGTGTTATTTTGTAGATAAATAAAGTTTCAGGACATCCTAGAAGTGATTTGGGCCAAAACAGTGAAAACGGACAAAAATGACATTTTGGTCATTTCTCGCGTCGCGACGCGCAAGCCTTTGGCGTCGCGACACCCAACGTACGCCGAACAGTGCTAACGTGCGCCGGGTCCACAAGTCAGAATCTGAGAAAAGTTTGACTTTGCTAACGTGCGCCGTGCCACGTGTCACCATCACAACCGATCTGCTAACATGCGACGTGCCACGTGTCATCATCCTATGGTGCCGACAGTCACCATCGCCACGTGTCACTCCACGTGTCTGCCACATCACTGTCCACATCACCGGTTGACCGAGTCAAACTGCCATGTCATCATCAACCAATCACAGCGTGCCACGTGTCGCAATTCTACGGTGCCGACAGTCGCCATCGCCACGTGTCACCACGTCAGCATCAATTATTGACTCACTTATCCGCAATTGACACGTGGCGATAAGAATATGAAATCAGCCAATCAGAAGCCGCCACGTGCCACAATAATTGAGATCCAACCACCATGCCACGTGTCACCTTATCACCTTATCCAGAATCTGAAGCCGACGAACCAGAGCGTGCCAAGTCGACAAACCGCGCGTCGCGACGCCAAAGGCCTTGGCGTCGCGACGCCCAGAGCTTAACCGCGCCAATAAATAATCACAAGTTTATATATTATATTATGGGAGATATCTAAATAGTAAATAGTAAAAGTTGATCCTTTTACCTTAGCATTTTATTTTATTGTAATTTACTTTTCAGCTTTTATTTTACCGCAATTACTTTTCAGCATCTTTACTTTATGTCTTTTACTTTCAAGTTTTTACTAGCCCTAGTTATGTGTTTTAACTAAATTAGTTATCTGGGGTTGTGATGAATTTTAATATCACCGGTTTATAAGGGGTTATTTTATAGTTTGGTAATTTAAAGGTTTACTTATTAAGTCTTAAGCCTAATGCGTCTTGTTAATTGTCCACTAATAAGATTGATCTGGTAAATCTAAAATGAACTAGACATAGGGATTTTAGGTTTCAGCCTTAGACTTAATAGCCCATGATCTTCCTTGAGGATAGATAACCCTTTAATAGATTTCATTACAGGATAGACATATACCTGTCGGGCGGGGGTAGCCATAATTGGAACTTAAACTTAATGAATCCAGATAATTTGGTTGTCATAGACATATGGTTCAATTGGGTTAAACTGGGTATTTGCGTCTGATCATCGACAGAGGCTTTCGCATAATTTAGTGTTCCAGGTTAGTAAACCGATTTATTACACAAACATAAAATAACCACTTCATCTTTTAAAAGATATTAGAAAGATTCACAACCCTAGATAGTTTTTAATATTGAATTTTCTTAAACCTACTTTCGAACAATTTTATTTACTTGTTTTTAAATTTAAAATCTTCACCATTTCAAATCAATCAATCAACCTGTTAGATACTAGTAATCATTTGACCTCATAAAGTTAATAGCCTAGGTATTAAGTCCTCGTGGGATTGATACTTTTTATACTACTTGAACGATACGTGCGCTTGCGTTATACGCGTGTGTTTACGCCGGTCAAGTTTTTGGCGCCGTTGCCGGGGACTTATTTATCTTTCACTATTAGTTTTAAGGTTAGATACCTTTACTTGTATCTAATTTTCTTTTTACTTATTGTTTTTGTTTTCTTGTGTTTCAGGTTCTCAAAAACTTCATGAGATGAACCAGAAGCTTTGAACTCCGACCGCTTGACCCGGAAATTGAAAGAACCATCAGACAATTGAGAAGGGAAAGGCGAGAAGGCCTAGAAGCAATTGTTAACATGGAACCTGAACCTTTGGAGGTTGCACCACCAATTCCCATTCGAGACAGAACCATTCCGGTGGTTGACAGACTCATTTCTTGTATTGTACTTCCTCCATTTGTTGGATAGTTATGACCCATAGCGTCACTATTTGTACAGATCATAGTGTTGTTGTACAAATTAACTATGTGACAAAGGAAATTGCTTTTTTATCATTTGTGATTAGATCACCAAGATGTATAAATGATGAAAGGTCCATATGATTAGTTCCTGGATTGAGATGATATGAGACAGTATCAATCCATAAAGGTTTAATCATTAAATATCCATAGTCGTAGTATTATCGAGATTGGACATCGATAATGCGGAATAGACTAGTATTACACTTGTGCGCGTTGTGGGAGCATAACAACATAGTTCTCATATATTTGGGTATATGATACTCATGCAAGTGTAGTAGGAGGTTGTGTTTTACCGATGGTACGGAAAACAGCTTTGCTCTGGATAGACTCCCTCGGAATTCCATTGGTAGTATTACTATGTGTCTATGGAAATCCGAATCAAGGTAGGTGTATTTGGTCTTAACCTGAGACTTGCACCGCTAATACTTGCGACAATCAATGTACTTTGGTTTTGGTCGTCCAGGGCTTTAACAGGTTCTGTGTGCGCCTCTTCTGGGTATATTGAGAATCGTAGTGTATTGGGTGTGATGTCGAGATGGAAGTATCACTCCAGTAATATTGGAGATGATGATCACGTAGGATACGGAACTGGTTCTCTTATATGCTTCAGCTATCGGGATATTATGACTAGGTCATGTTTATCCGATTATAGAGACTAGTTACCAGAGATCCGATATGTGCTTCGTACGGGGCAGACACAATTCTAGCCCCAAGCCTAGCATGTGACATCTGATACTGGATCGAAATACGCAATACTATGTATATGCCTGATATAGATCACATATTCCTGTAAGGATATTTCTGGAGAATTGGGTAGGCATGACGCTTTGCTAGAAGCCAACCTTGTCTTGTAAATCGGTATAAACGTAGTACTAGGTACTTACGTGTTCGGATAGTCCGACGACCAGATTTACTGCCAACATATCCGGGGATCTCATGGGTCGTTTCCCGAAGATTCACTGATAACGTATGACTCGCACTTTATTAATATGGGATTAATTAAATGAGAGAGAAAATTAATCTGGGATTAATTACAGAGATATTTTATTTGGGATAAAATATCATTTAAAGAGAGAGAGCGATTAATTTGGAATTAATCGATAAAATTAATATATTCGATATATTAAACGAAATTGGATTTCGACGCGGAATTGAAATTGGATTTTAATTCGGGCGAACGAGTTAATTTAGAATTAATTCGTTAGCGACGTGAATAGTGATTTTGCTAGGCATAATTATTTAATTGCGTCGCAACGGAAAATTCGTTAATTTGGAATTAGCGAACCCGAGCCCAGGAGTGTTTACGGGCGCACTCGCATTGTAAATTTAAGTGCGGCCCACAAGTCACATCAAGCGTCAAATCATTAGTCACATCAAGCGTCAAATCACATGTCACTTTGAGTGATGTGACAATTTGTCACTTGATTGATTGATGGAAGTGGTTGGTTTAAATGGCTTGACTTTTGGAAAGCAAATAAATTAGTAAATGAATTTTGAAATTCATTAGGTGTATTAGATACACAAATCATCCAACTACCAACACATTCTCTCATCTTTCTTCTTCCCTCTCTATCGCCCAAATGGGGCTGTTTTCTTCTTCTGTTTTAGCCCACTGTCGAGACATGAAGGAGAAGCAAGATGATGATTTTGTTGCAAAATCAAGAGTGCTAGCACACCATGAAGACTTACGAAGGTGATATGGAACCGCACTTGTGAGCTTGGAATCACCATTTGAGGAGCTTGGAGCATCAATGGAGTCCATGGCTGAAAATTTTGGAGGAGCAAAACAGTCCACTGCCGTGAGTCACCTTGGAGGATAGCTTGAAGTTTTGTTGTTCCTCGCATCGCTCAACCGCTCAATGTAAGTGTGGGACACAGGAACTGGACGACGCATGATGTTCCAGGCTCGCGGCCTGGTTGGGAGTACGGAATAGTCCGGGGGACTAAACCGGAGAATAATGGAGTCGCCACCTGGTGTGAACCAGGAAAATGAGATTTAAGGCCGCACTCACCCCTCGCAAGGGAAGACCTCAAACCGTTGGGTTCGGAATGGTCCCTTACTTATGTCACTTGTAATGAAAGGATTTATGTAATAATTTAATCAAGTTTAAGTAACACTTATTTCCAAGAGTATCATGCTTCTAAATTCACATGCATACATCAACAAGTTCATCTAAATTTACATGTAACACATATCCGAATTTTCATACAGCCTATTAGCATGTAATCTATGTCTCAATTTGCATACATAAAGATTAACATACGGCAAGCATACAAGTTAATAAACACATTATACTCATACATGTGGGGAATACAGATGAACGACACTTACACAATCTTGCATAATGCATAGAAACAATCAGGTTTATCATACGAAGGAATAGCTACTAGGGACAATTATGTACGAAATCTGATGAAAATAACTCAGTTCAGTGGGTGCGCGTTCGCGTAGCGTTCGAGAACACGTTCGAACGGTAAACAGAAGGTTCGCGTTTGTATAACGTTCGATAACGCGTTCGAACAGAGCCAGACCTGATGTATGAAACACTAAGAAGATGCGTGCGCGTTCGCATAGCGTTTGATAACGCGTTCGAATGGTAAACAGAAGGTTCACGTTCGTATAGCGTTCGAGAACGCGTTCGAACGGAACCAGACATGATGCATGATGAAACTAAGAACATGCGGGTGCGTTCGCGTAGCGTTCGAGAACGCGTTCGAACGGTAAACAGAAGGTTCGCGTTCGTGTGGCGTTCGAGAACGCGTTCGAACGGAACCAGACCTGATGCATGCAACACATTCATAGACAAACAAATCCACAATGTGGGACCTCACGTATCCGATGAACTCATCTCACATCCAATCGAATATACACCAACTGGCGCGGCAAATCATCGTGGTAAAGGATTTTAACCCCTCCAAATAGGGGACCTTAATCCGACTTACTAAGCCCATGCACTCGATCGTATCATGCATACAAAGATAAAGGCAATCACATCAAACTTGGTATGCCTGATTGAACATATCTTGCATTCAACGAACACACATCAACCGGCGCGGCAAAGCATCGTGGTAAAAGATTTTACCCCTCCAATTAGGGGACCTTTAATCCGACTTACTAAGCCCATGCGCTCGATTGTATCATACATACAAAAGTAACATGCAGAATTCAAATAACGAAAAAATAAATAAACCGAAGCATCATAAAACAAAAGAGGGCGCCATTTACTCAAGCGGTACGTGGAGTTGTATCCCGAGTACAGATCATACTACCGTCCATTCGGAATCGGCTATGAAATTTATGTCCGGGTTTCCATCCGATATACCGCGAGAGTTGACACATCTTTTATTTTATTTCAAGTCCACAACATACAATTTTTCATGATTATACATATTTATCTACTCAAGGGCCATAACATGCATTTTGTCATAACAATCATGCAAACAATACTCAATGAATAATAAAAAAAAAAATGAGTGTGGAAAATACCCTCAGGTCTAACCTTTTTATCGACTTTCGGACTCACGTTTCGCGGAGATCGGAAGGGTAAAGCTCCTCTGCTTCTCCGGTTCACTGGTTTAGCGTCTTGGCTTGTGTTTTTTGCTGCTTTGCTTGCTGTTTGGCTTCCGTTTTGCTGCTGTTTCCTCTGTATTTTCCACTCACTGTTCAGGTCACTGTTTTGGCGTGCATGGCTACTGTTTTTGGGGTTTTTGGTGCAGTTTTGTGTGGTTATTTCAAGGATTATAAGTGCAGTTTTTATGTTACTGCAGTTCGGTTTTTTGTTGTAATTTTCGGTGGTGGAGGGCTGCTATTTGTGTGTTTTTAGGGCTGCTGTATGTGTGTTTTAGGGCTGCTGTATGGGCTATTTGGTGTTGGGTTTTGGGGTATTTGGATGGTTTAATGGAGGTATGATTTTTTGGTGATTAGGGGACGGAAATGAGAGAATTTTTGTGTTATTTCTTTGTAGTATGCGTGACTTCTAGGGTTTCTTGCTGTGATTTTCGTGTGAGTTGTGTGTGGAGCTAGGGGAATCATGTCTTGGTTAGGGGTTGTTTATATAGAGAATGGCTAGGGCTTCA
The DNA here is from genome assembly GCA_019454045.1 of Zanthoxylum bungeanum. Lineage (NCBI taxonomy): Eukaryota > Viridiplantae > Streptophyta > Magnoliopsida > Sapindales > Rutaceae > Zanthoxylum > Zanthoxylum bungeanum. Next base: position 6,614 of record SKCR01000330.1, on the reverse strand, counting down.
CCTTGTCTCACAAGGAAGGGATTTGATTTAGTGTTGAGCAAGGAAAGTCAAAGATTGAGGGGGGACAAATTTGGTTTAGATTAGGAAGTCAATATCTTTGATTTGTTATAATTGATTTTAATTAGGCATGACATCTTTTTAATTTAGTATGTGATTTTGTTTAGTTAGGAAGTTAATATATTTGATTTGTCTTAATTAGGTATGATTATATTTTATGTTTTATTTAATTGGTAAATGGTTTAATTATTTTATTTAATTCAATTACATTATCTAATTAATATTTAATTTAATTTCCCATGTGTTTTAAATGTGTTTTATTAATTGGGATGTGTTTTATGGGCTTTGGTGGGCTAATTGGGATGGGGTGTGAGGCTAGCAACAAAACCAAAAAATACCGACGCCGTTCGAACGCCCCTTCGAACGCTACACGAACGCCCGCAATCTGCTTGACGTTCGAAACGAAGTAACGGACGCAGCACGAACGAAAACAGTGAACTTGTGAAATGAATCGATGACGTACTTATTCTGAATTTCCCCTTCCGACCTCCGTTTCCCCAATATCCTTAACTAAAAAGGTAGTGCCTCCAACTGAGACTCACCATCAGGTTTCACATGCGAAAATGCAATGCTTACAGTCTCCCCCACTTTGATGGGACTTGTGCAGTGTGTGACTTTGAACAATCCTATCAAAGTTATGCAATGCATTTTCACTTACCTGGCTCGTCTGCTGCCTCGAGCTAAGTTGGTGCTGCAGTGCACCTCGATCCTGGGACGCATCCCAACGGGGGCACCTCGACCCTGGGCACCTTGACCGAACACCGCTGACAATAGGGACCTCGCCCTCGAACTGATGATGTAGTGGGCACCTCGACCCTGGGCACCTTGACCCGGAACTACAACCGACAACGGGGGCACCTCGACCCAACACCGCTGACCATAAGGACCTCGCCCTCGAACTGATGATGTAGTGGGGCCCTCGACCCTGGGACGCATCCCGGAACTGTAACTGTCAACAGGGATACCTCGACCTCAAGCTGATATGGGTCTCGCCCCCAAGTTGATATGGGCCTCGCCCCTTGGGACTCATCCCTAAAAACTGAAATTGCGCGGACGCTGCTTGGCTCATTCTGTAGCTTTCTCCTTTCTTCGAACCTGCGAACACAAAACAAAACAAACACGAAGAGAATGCAATGTTACGTGTATGCATGAATGATTTTCTTATTCCGTTGGGTTAGGTCTTCTGCCATTCCCGTGGTGACTGCTCGGTCTTCTCTCCCTCAGGCAAAGTACTGCTTCAACCTGTCTACGTTGATCGGCTTGGAGAACTCGTTCCCCTCCAAGTCTGATAGCTTCACTGCTCCATTTCCCATTACTTTCTGCACTATGTAAGGTCATTCCCAGTTAGGTCTGAACTTTCCTCTTGGATCTGTCGTCGATGGCCTTGATTGCTTAAGTACCAAATCACCCTTTCTGATTTTGGTGGGGCGTACTTTCTTGTTGAATGCTCGGGCTAGTTTTCTTCTGATACAACTGCATGTGTTACAAATGCTTCGTTCTCTTCTCATCCAATAGCTAACTGATCAAACCTCTGTGCGGCCCACTCCTGTTCCGGTAATTCTGCCTCTGCTAATACCCTCATAGACTGTATTTCCACTTCTACCGGCAATACTGCTTCCATTCCATAGACCAAAGAGTAAGGTGTGGCCCTGTTGCTGTTCTTACTGATGTTCTGTACCCCCACAAAGTATACGGTAGTTTCTCGGCCCAATCTCTGCAATTTTCTGTCATCTTGCTTGGCTAAAATCGTCTTTATAGTCTTGTTGGCTGCCTCAACTGCCCCATTTGCCTGCGGCCTGTACGGTGATGACTTGTGGTGGCCTATCCCGTACCTCTGTAACATTGCCTTCATCTCTCCTTGAAACTGAACCCCGTTGTCTGTCACTACATGATGCGGCATACCATACCGACAAATGAGGTTCCGAGCTATAAACTTTGCCATCTGTTTTTCTGTAACATTGCGGAATGATTCGGCTTCCACCCACTTCGAGAAGTAATCTACTGCCAATACTATGAAGCGATGCCCATTTGATGCATTCGGTCGAATTTCCCCAATCATATCAATCCCCCATGCTGAGAAAGGCCACGGCTCTGACAACCCGTGCAACTCTGTGTGCAGTAAGTGATTCAAATTACCATGTGCTTGACAGTCATGACAGTGCTTTATCATCTTCGCGCAGTCTGTTTCCATGGTTGACCAATAAAAACCTTGTCTCACTATCTTGCGGGACAGATTCAACCCGTTCATGTGCGGACCACATACCCCGGCGTGTATTTCTTCCATCACATGCTGAGCTTCTTCTTTTCTCTCAAACACTTCAACTGAATACCGTTTGCTTGCCTCTTGTACAGTTCCCCTTTCAAAGTCACATACTGGGAAGCTAACTTCTGAATGGCTATTCTGTCTTTTTTGCCTGCCCCTTCCGGGAGTTCACCATGTTCCAGATACCTCTGAATGTCATAATACCAAGGTTTACTGTCGTCGACCTCAACTTCCAGAATTCTTTCTATCTCATAAACAGGTCTGCTTGCTGTTGTCAGTATCAACGGTCTCATCACTAACTTTTCTGGATTTTCCCAAGTTGCTGCAGTGTAGCCAATGCATCTGCCATTTGATTCTCTTCTCTCGGTAAGTGCTGAAACTTACACTCGGGGATAACCTGTGCCAACTTTCTGAGGTAAAAAAGGTAAGGTTTCAACCGTTCTTCTTCAATTCCCATTCTCCTCGCATCTGCTGGACTACCAACATAGAATCTCCGTAGATTTCCACACTCCCGGCCTTCAAGGCTACCAATATTGTCAAATCGAAAGCACATGCTTCATACTCGGCCATGTTATTAGTCACTCTGAATGTCAACCTCTTGGCCAAAGGTAAAGTCTCTCCCTCGGAGGTCACTAGCACGATCCCAATTCCGGCTCCCTTGTAATTCACTGCTCCGTCAAAATACATCTTCCATCTCTGGACTGTTATTGCTTGGATCTCTTCATCTGGAAATTCAAACTTATACTGATCCCCCTCAACAGTTGCAATGCCAGAAACTCTGCTACTGCTCGCCCTTTGATCACTTTGGAGGTGAGATACTCAATGTCAAACTCTGTCAGCAATACCAACCATCTGCCCAATTTTCCCACTAGTGAAGGCACCGAATGAAGATATTTCAGAGGATTTTCCTTGGCCACTATCTGGATCTTTTATGACTGGAAATAATGCCGTAATTTTCTGGAAGCCCATACCACTGCGAGACAGATCTTCTCAACTTCCTGATATCGAGCCTCATACGGGAGCATCTTCTTACTCAGATAGTAAACGCATGTTCTACTACTTGTCTACCCCTGTCTCATCTGCCTGTACCATCATTGCCCCCAGTGCTTCTGATTCTATAGCCAAATATAATATCAAAGGTCTGCCCGGTCTCGAGGTTTCAATACAGGAGGCTTTACCAAGTACTCTCTGATTTTGTCGAAGGCTGTCTGACACTGTTCATTCCATCTCACTGGCTGATCTTTCCTCAACAATTTGAAGATAGGCTCACATACTGATGTCAACTTGGCAATGAACCGACCGATGTACTGAATTTTTCCCAAGAATGCTCTGACTTCTTTTTCTGTCTTCGGTGCAGGCATTTCTGTGATTGCCTTGATCTTCTCGGAGTCTACCTCTATTCCGCTCATTCCCACTGTATGACCAAGCAATTCCCTGATGTCACCCCAAAACACATTTCTTGGGATTAAGCCGCAGGTTGTATCTGTCAACTCTCTGAAGGAACCTTTCCAGTGCTTCAATATGTCCAACTCTTGTATCTGATTTCACCATCATGTCATCCACATACACCTCAATCTCTTTGTGCATCATTCGTGGAAAAGTGTAGTGGCCATCCGCTGATAAGTAGCCCCCGCATTCTTAAGCCCAAACGGCATAACCTTGTAACAATAAGTACCCCACTCCGTAACAAATGCAGTCTTATGTTTGTCTTCCTCAGCCATGAGGACCTGATTGTAACCTGAAAATCCATCTGCAAATGAATACATGGCAGATAAAGCCGCACTATCAACCAGAACATCTATATGCGGCAGAGGAAAATCATCTTTCGGACAAGCCTTGTTGAGATCTCTGTAGTCTACACACATTCTGACCTTCCCGTCTTTTTTTGGCACCGACACTATATTAGCCAACCACTCAGGATACTTTACTACTTCCAGGAACCCCACATCTATCTGTTTCTTAACTTCCTCTCTGACTTTCTCAGCCCATTCTGGTCTCATCCGTCGGAGTTTCTGTTTTACCGGCCTCATATTCGGAAAAGTTGGTATTGTGTGCTGGGCAATGTTTCTGTCTACCCCAGACATGTCCTCATAGGACCAAGCAAACACTTTGGCATATCTGACCAACACTTCTTCTAGTTTCTCCCTCTCTTCAGAGGTAACTTCACTTGCAATCAGAATTTCTCTGGGGTTCTCAAGCGTACCCAAGTTAAATGCAGTAGTTCTGGCCGAACTGATGTCAAATATGCTTGATTCGTGCAGTGTAAATGGAAATGACTCAGGTAAGTAAGCAAAAGAGGTGTCTTTATTATTGGATAATGCAGAAGTACATTCAAACAAATCAGGAAGGTAAATGTCTTCATCATCTATAGACACTTCTTCCTCTGCAACCAGGTTTTCCTCAGGCTTTTCGTCCTCATCCCAGAGTCAGGCTCTCTAACTTCAGTAGTTCTTCCTCCCAATCTCTTCTTCTTCCCCACAATTTCTCAACTATCAGCTTCTTACCCAACATATCCTGGAAGAACTCAAACCAGGTACCACAATTCCTTAACTTCCACAGGTTCAGGCTCCCCTTGATATCCTGAAGCTTTCACAAAACACTCCATCAGTTTCAGGCCCTTTTTCTTGACCTTCGGTTTTTCTTCATCAGATTTGTACCTCAAACCTTTCCGAGTAGTATGTCCTCTGAAATCTGGCAATTTTGAACCTTCACCGGCTCAAACTTCATTTTTTTCATGATCCTAGCCACCCTAGGATCCACCCATTCCTCAAAAGTAGCTGACAACTGAAACCTCGTGAAAGGTTTGTGTCTCCAAGGCAGCTACGACATTATCTACCAGCCCGGATAGTAACAACTTCTCCCTCATACGGGAATTTGATCATCTGATGTAAAGTGGAAGGCACGCCCCCAAGTTTGTGAAACCAAGGCCTTCCTAACAACAAGGCAAAAGTGGCTGGATGTCCAGCACTGTAAACTCAACTTCATCGTCAATAGGGTCTACCTTGACCATAGCCATAAAAGTACCCTCGACTCCCCTTTTACTGTCATCATAAGCCTTAATAGTAATGCTGGAGGGGTCCAAGTCTGTTGCTTTCATACCCAATCTCGCCAGAATTTTCAGCGGGCACACATTGATGGACGAACCGTCATCCACCATCACACATGAAGTTCTATTGCCCCTCACCTCGGCCCTGATAAATAGAGGCCTATTATGATTCTTTCCCTCCGCTGGGAGTTCATCCTCAGAAAAAGATATCTGCAAAGCTTCTTTCTGAACTGAACCAACAAACATTGCAGGGTTGGCGTCTTCCTGGTACCACAATCTGCTCAATGCCTCAACCATGGCCTGCCTATGCTCCCGAGATGCACATAACAGTTCCCAGATACTCACTTGTGCTCTAGTCTTCCTCAATTGCCTCAGCACTATATCCCCCTCAGTATTTTCTGCAGTCTCAACCACTTCTCTACCATCTGTCAAAACTTCATTACCCTTCTCCGCCATATCATTGTAGAAACGACCACTGCGCGTCATTCCCCTTACTTCTTCCTCATCACTGCTAGAGAAATCAAGCCAAAAGTTTTTTCCCTGCAGTCTCACATCTTCACTAGTACTATCCCAGATTCCCAGGCAAAAGGCTTGATGGTGAAAGGATTTTAGGACAAGGTCTTCTGGGAGGCCAGAATTGATCATATAGGCTGGTGGTGGTACGACACGGTAGTTGGGTAAGGGGTTTCTGTGTGTGTCAGGCTGTTATGTTTCTGGGTCAGGTATTTTCTTGGAGTCTATCAGGTCTTGGATTTCATGGCGGAGTCGGGCGCAATTGTCAGTGTCATGGCCCTTTTGTTGGTGAAAGTGACAGTAAAGACTTAGGTTATAATGTGATGGTGGGGATTGGGTAATGGTTTGGCTTCTAGGGGTGATAGAAGTCCTTGTCTCTTCAACTTCTCCAATACTTTGGACAGGGCCTACCCAAGTTGGAGAATCTCCGGTTTCGGATAGCGGCAATCTCAGCAGAAACGGCTTTGTTCGCATGTCCCCCCAATGGGCCTCATGTTCAGACCATAGAATTTTCTGTTTTCGGCCTCTTCTTCCTCAATATCCATGACAGTTTCCCTCAACTGCCGAAATCAGTAATCATGGAGGTCATCCTCCTTAGCTTCCCATAGATGGAGGGCTTGGTGCCCTTGATGATCATTTTAATCTGGTCCTTCTCTGAGGGCCTAGTTTGCATTTTCAACAACTGACCCTCCACCGGTCCACGTACTCCTTAAAACTCTCCTCCGATTTTCTGCT
>SKCR01000329.1:0-29179 GCA_019454045.1 Zanthoxylum bungeanum | reverse complement strand
CGATAATATTCCATGATTCCATGACTGCATGAATCATGTGGGGGATGTCCCCTGGTCGACTGAACCAGATGGTGGTTTTAATATTATCGACACGTCGTATGAGTCGATAATATTCCATGATTCCATGACTGCATGAATCATGTGGGGGATGTCCCCTGGTCGACTGAACCAGATGGTGGTTCAGGTTAATATTATTCGACATGTCGTATGAGTCGATAATATTCCATGATTCCATGACTGCATGAATCATGTGGGGGATGTCCCCTGGTCGACTGAACCAGATGGTGGTTCAGGTTAATATTACTCGACACGTCGTATGAGTCGATAATATTCCATGATTCCATGACTGCATGAATCATGTGGGGGATGTCCCCTGGTCGACTGAACCAGGTGGTGGTTCAGGAATAATATTACTCGACTTGTCGTATGAGTCGATAATTTCCATGATTCCATGACTGCATGAATCATGTGGGGGATGTCCCCTGGTCGACTGAACCAGGTGGGTGGTTCAGGAATAATATTACTCGACTTGTCGTATGAGTCGATAATATTCCATGATTCCAGACTGCATGAATCATGTGGGGGATGTCCCCTGGTCGACTGAACCAGTGGTGGTTCAGGAATTACTCGACATGTCGTATGAGTCGATAATATTCCATGATTCTTAGACTGCATGAATCATGTGGGGGATGTCCCCTGGTCGACTGAACCAGGTGGTGGTTCAGGAATAATATTACTCGACTTGTCGTATGAGTGTTCGCTATTCATGGTTCTTAAATTTCATTGGGCGTCGTGCCAAATATCGAGGAGATACATTGTCGAGTTTGTTGTAAATGTTCGATGGCACTGATATTCCATTCGACGATTCCCGTTGAAAATGGTTCTGGCTTTGCACACGTGTCATCAGATGCTGCAAGACCTAATGCGAGTTACGAGGCGTCCATTTGGGCGGGAATCTTGGCGCCAGATTTTTAGGTAGCATGTATAAAGGAACCTTGGTTGTTTCATTTCGCCTCATCCGGAAGTCGAGTAAAAGGTGTGCTCTCAAGAGTTCTCAAGGTATTCTTCGAAATCTTCTTCTTGTTCTTCATTCCTTTAAACATTCATATTGAATACTCAAGCTGTTCTTAGAAAAGTTAAGCTGTTTGATCTCCTGGTCTGTGTGATTAGTTTTCAATTTATGTTTGTGGGTTTTGATCTTTAGGAGGTGGGCTACTTAGAGGTTTTAGTTGTTTAATGCTTGTCGTCTGGAATATGTCGAGTAGTGAATCTTTAGGCAGCTTAGGTGCCAAGATCGATACATATGTCGAATCATCAAGTGAAACCGAGGGATCATCAAGTGAAAGTAAGGAGTTAGTAGAGTGTGGAAATAAGTCGTATCAAGATTTTATCGAAGTGGTGCTGTTACCTTAGCTATGCCTTCTCCACCAGTAATCCCTGCCGAGGCTATTCCTTTGAGGTCTTTGCCCGCAATTGGGGAGTCGAGCGAATTACCTTGTACGAGTGAGCCTACCAACTTATTATCAAAGAATCCTGCAAGTCGAATGACTGGGAAAGTATTGAGAGAACTTAGCTGTATGTATAGGTTCCCTAACACTTTGGAACTCCGGGTGCCTTTGTCGAATGAAAGAATTGATTATCGGGTTCCTGGGTGGATGGGATTCTATGTGCGTCCATTTTTTATAGGTCTGAGGTTTCTATTCCGAGATTGGTTTGGGAGGTTTTGGATCATTTCCGAGTAGCTCCTTCACAGCTGATGCCGAATGCATGGAGGATCTTATTGTCGATTGAATGTTTAGCCTTTGAACTGGGGGTACTCTTCGAGGTGAAGGACGTTTTAGAGACGTACTATCTGAAGGAACATTTGAAGGAGAAGGGAAGGTATACGTTGATTCTTCGTCAAAGAAAGACGCATCTAGTCACTGGATTGCCAACTAATGATAGGGGAAATTGGCAGTCTTATTATTTCTTTGTGAAGGGTGAGGGTATATTTGGATCGGCCGGGGTTGGTCGAATCCCGAATTTTGGTGTTTGTCGAGTGAGTAACGAGCTCTCGCTTTTCTTCAATCTTTGAGTCGTTCATTTGTCTTTGAGTAATCATGATCTTATTGTTGCAGGTCCTCTACGGAACAAGTCATTCATCAAGACTGCACGTACAACCTCCAACACCAAAGCCATCTTGTCACTGCCGGCGAAAAAAGGGATTGCAAAACTATTTTAACGGAAAAGAGGTTAAGGTCGACTCCACTGTGGAAAGAAATCTTTCACCGAGAAGGTAAAGTTCTGGCCTTATGTAACGACGTTTTGTCCGTGATAAATAGTAGATGGTCGTGTCAAAAGTTATATGGGGGAAATAGATATCGAGAGCCCTTAAAATCCGAGGAATTTTTATGCGCAGAGGAAATGATGACTGGGCCTTTCACCGTAGCTTCACTTGATGAAATGAAGAGCCGGAAAAAATCAAGGAAAATGAAGAAGAAAGAGTCGGAGGCTGAAAAAGAGGCTGGGTCTCAACAAAGAGAAATTGAAGCGGAGAAGGTGAAGTCGACCGCGACGATTTCTGCGGGGAAAAAGAGGAGGTTTGTTCCCGAGGTCGAGGAGGAAGATGATTCTGATAATCTTACCTTAAAGGTTCCACGGGAGTCGACTGCTATATCCGATCCTTCAAGTATCGATTCATTCGTAGGGGGACTTCTCCTCGAGGGGGATGAAGTAAGATTGGCACAGATTGGTCCCACGGAGGTCATGAAGAAAGCCATCGCACTGAATTATCAAGTAAGTAGCAACCTCAATTACTATTATATTACTATTATTATTCTTTTTTTTTTTTTTTTTATATACTCGGCTGTCGTAGGCACTGGAATGCAGCCTATTCATGCGAAAAAATGTGGAATCTAATCAAAGAAGGACAAAGGAGCTGGAGAAGTCGCTGTCGGTGATGAGGAAGGAATCGTCAGAGTTGAAGTCTGGAATCATTGCTTCTCAAAGGAATGAAAGAGCTCTTGAGAAAGAATTGAAGGAAGTTAGGGCTGCTTTGCAATTGGAGAAGGAAACTGCTGAATTGACAATCGACAGCTACAAAGAAGGTTTCGAAAATGTGAAGAAAGAGAAGGAGCTATTGTTAGAGCAAATGGAGGATATCGCCATTGATTCCATGATGAGAAACAGGTGTGATTTAATGAGGGATTTCTTGGCTGGGAAACATGTCGACTGGAAACCTGAGAAGTGGATTAGAGAGTATGAGAGGCGCGAGGCCGGGATCTCTTCTTCGACAGATGCTTCTGAAGAGAAAGGATTGGAGGTTGAATCAAAGAAGAATGGGGCAGAAACAGACACACTTGCCGTTGCCGAAATGGAAGAAGTCGGAAGAAATTTGGAGGGGGAAGAAGTCATGGAGGAAGCTACTGAAACCCAAGGTGATGCGCCCGCCAGTCTTCCTGCGGCTACCGATGAAGCACCAGACAATGTCTAGGTTGTTCAGGTCTAAAATTAGCTTAAAATGTCGTATGAAATTAAGTCGATGGTTTTGTCAGGAAACTGTGATCACATTTTGTATGTGTTGTTTATGTCGTATGAGATTAGGAGAACGATATTGTGACGTGTTGTAAAAGTCGGTTGATTGTTAATGTGACAAACTTTTATTGCTTTTATTCGAATGACTACTGCTGATTCCTTTATTCAATCTTAACAAAATAACTAACTGAACATATAATTGGAAACAAACAAACAAAAAACATAAGGGTTACCGGTTAAATCGCTTGAGATGCATTGCGTTCCAACTATTGCGTACGAGAACCCCTTCTAAATTCTGTAGCTTGTATGCACCTTTCCCAACGACTTTCGTGACGAGGTAAGGGCCTTCCCAATTCGGACCCAATTTCCCGTCGCCTACTTCCTTGGTGTTCTGGAACACTCTCCGTAAGACCCAATCTCCAGCCTTGAAATTCCTACTTCTAACGTTTTTGTCGAAGTATCTGGCCATTCTCTGTTGATATGCGGCCAGTCGAATGGAAGCTCGATCTCTTGTTTCTTCAATCGTGTCGAGATTGAAATTCATCAGTCGTTGATTGTTTTCTTCGTTGAGATATTGGTAGCGTGTTGAAGGAATAACTTCTTCAGTTGGTATGACGGCTTCCGTTCCAAATGCTAATGCGAAAGGGGTTTCGCCTGTTGAAGACCTCGTCGTTGTCCTGTATGACCATAATACTCCTGGCAGTTCGTCAGCCCAGGCTCCTTTAGCTTTCTCCAACCTTTTCTTCAGGGTGTTCATGATCGTTTTGTTGGATGATTCGGCTTGTCCGTTCGCCTGTGGAAAGCGAGGGGTGGAGAAGTTCAACTTTATGCCCCAATTCCTGCAGAAGTCTTGAAAGTGGTGGCTAATGAACTGTGCTCCGTTGTCGGTCACGATCTCCTTTGGTATGCCGAATCGGCAGATGATGTTTTTCCACACGAAAGTTTGGGCTTCCTTGTCGCGTATTCTGGCAAATGCTTCTGCTTCTATCCACTTTGAGTAGTAGTCTGTCATGACGAGCATGTACACTCGTTGGCCAGGTGCCGTTGGGAGTTTCCCAACAATGTCCATCCCCCATTTCATAAATGGCCATGGCGACAAGATGGGGTTCAGTTTCTCCGGAGGGAGGTGAGGTATTGGTGCGAATCTCTGGCATTTATCGCACTTCTTTGTGTATTCAGAAGAATCGAATCTCATTGTAGGCCAGTAATATCCTGTCGTGTGCGCTCGTTGGGCTAAGCTCCTGCCACCAGAATGATTCCCACATTCCCCTTCATGCAACTCAGACAGAACATGTTGCGCTTCGTTAGGAGCGAGACATTTCAAGTAAGGTCCTGTGAACGATCTTTTTAACAGATGTCCGTCGTACAACACAAATCTGGCTGACTGTCTCTGAATTTTCTTTGCTTGAATTCTGTCGTCTGGAAGTGTGCCGTCTTGCAGATACTTTATGATCGGTGTCATCCAACTGTCGACAGTGTCAAGCGCCGACAATCGTTTCTTCATTACAAATCGCGGGCCAGTTTAAGTACACGATTGGAATCGTTCGTGACTCGTTCCCCTCCATTGTCGAACCAAGGGTTGCTAATGCGTCAGCCTGGCAGTTTTCGCTTCTTGGGACCTGTATGATGGAAAATTTCTCAAAGCTCGATCGTAGGTCTCTTACCTTTTGTAGATAAGAAGCCATGGCTTGTCCTCTGGCTTGATACGACCCTTCAATCTGGTTCACAATCAACTGGGAATCAGTTTTTACTTCAATATATCTCTAGCCCCCAATTCTTTAGCTAGTGACAGCCCAGCTACTAATGCTTCGTATTCCGCCTCGTTATTCGTAACTCGAAATCCGCACTTGATCGCTTGCTGTATTATGTCGCCGGTTGGAGTTATAAGCATGACCCCAAGACCGCACCCCTTTTTTATTACTTGCCCCGTCGACCGCTAATTTCCAAGGTGTCTTTTGCTGGATGCAGTTGATATTGACTTCGGTTGCGTAAGTAAACTGGGGGTGAAGTCGGCTACAAAGTCAGCCAGCGCCTGAGATTTGATGGCGGTTCTGGGCTGGTAAGTGATGTCGTGCTCTCCGAGTTCGATTGCCCACTTCATCAACCGTCCTGACATTTCCGGTTTATGAAGTATCCTTCTCAAAGGATAGGTCGTGTACACCGTGATCGGGTGCCCCTGGAAGTAGGGTCTGAGTTTTCTTGCTGCGGTAACAAGGGCGAAGGCTAATTTCTCCATCAAAGGGTAACGCGACTCTGCACCCAACAGCGCTTTGCTCACGTAGTAGACTGGTTGTTGGTCTCCTGCCTCTTCTCTTACTAAGACTCCACTGACCGCCTCCGAAACCGAAACACCAAATATAGGAAAAGTCTCTCCAAGTCGTGTGGTTTGGACAGCAAAGGTGGTGTGGTGAGGTACAATTTGAGCTTTGTCAGTGCTTCCTCACAGGCGGGTGTCCAATCAAAGCTGTTTCCTTTCTTCAAGGCTGAAAAGAACAAAAAGCTCTTATCTGTAGATTTGGAGATAAACCTATTTAGAGCTGCGATTCTCCCAGTTAGTCTCATGACATCTTTTGGGCTGGAAGGAGATGGGATGTCGAGGATCGATCTGATCTGGTCCGGATTCGCTTCGACCCCTCGCCGAGTGACCACGTACCCCAAAAATTTTCCTGAAGCAACACCGAAAGCACATTTAGTTGGATTTAGTTTCATTCCATACCTATCCATGATGTCGAATGCTTCTTTCAGATGATTTAGGTGCTGCTCCGATTTGATCGACTTCACCAGCATATCGTCAATGTACACTTCCATTGTTTTCCCAATTTGGCCGTCGAACATCTTGTTGACGAGTCTTTGATATGTGCTCCCGCGTTCTTTAGGCCAAAGGGCATGACTTTATAACAGAAAATTCCCTTGTTGGTTACGAAGGCTGTCTTTTCTTGATCGCCCGGGTGCATGAAGATCTGGTTGTAGCCTGAGTATGCATCCATGAAACTTAATAGCTCATGTCCCGCCGTCGCGTCGACCATAGAGTCTATGTGTGGAAGTGGAAATGAATCCTTTGGACAGGCCTTATTCAAATCTGTGAAGTCGATGCAAACTCTCCATTTCCCGTTCTTTTTCTTCACCACAACGACATTCGCGAGCCACTCCGGAAATTGGACTTCTTTTATAGCTCCATTCTCTAATAACTTCTGGACTTCTTCGTCGATGATCCGGTTCCGTTCTGGGGCAAATTTTCTTCTTTTCTGCCTAACTGGGGCATACTCTGGATCCACATGCAATTCGTGGGTCATGAGCGTTGGGTCGATCCCTGTCATATCTTTGTGGGACCATGCAAAACTGTCGTGTCGGCTCTTCAGAAACTCTGTGATGTCGGCTCGGAATTTCGGATCTAATCCAGCGCCAATTAGCGCCTTGTGATCTTCAAACTGTGGATGAATCTGAACCTCGTCGAGCTTCTCTATGTTCGGTAATGTCGGCTCCGAAACTCGAGGTTCAACCTGTAATTGCTATGCTGACTCGTCCTTCGCTTTCAGAGTGGTTTGGTAACAGCTCCTGGATGCCAACCTGTCGCCTCTGATTTCTTGTACTCCCCATTTAGTAGGGAATTTCATCACCTGATGGTAGGTTGACGAAACCGCTCTCATGTCATGAATCTAGGGCCTCCCCATTATCAGGTTGTATGCGGAAGGGCATTCCATGACTAGAAATGTAGTCAGTTTGTTGATTCCAGCAACGTATACCGGAAGTGAAATTTCTCCCATCGTGAACTTCTGTTCCCCACTGAACCCGATCAACACTGTCGTCCGCCGATTGATTTTATCCAACTCTGTCCCCATGTCGGCGAGGGCGCTTGCGAAAATTACGTTTGCCGAGGAACCTGTATCGATCAACACCCGTTTGACCAAGAAATTCGCCACCTGCAAGGAAATGACCAGTGCATCATGGTGCGGGTTTAGGGTGTGAGATTTTTCATCGTCTGGGAACTCCAAGGTCAATTCTGTGAAGGCTTTTTCTACAGACGTTGCAGTATGAGAAACATTATTGATCAGAGCCCTTGTATGTCGCTTGGCAGCCGAGTAAGTTGTTCCACTGATTCCCGAACCTCCTGAAATAACGTTGACTGTGTTATTTATAGGGGGTGGTAGGACAGGATCTTCTCCCTGGTTGGTTTTTTCCTCCTCCTTGTGACATTGCCTTTCCCTTATCTGTTAGCAAGTCCCTGAGGAAGCCTTTGTTTAGTAACTCCAAAACCTCTAATCTCAAGGCTACGCACTCCGCTGTCGTGTGACCGTAGTCCCTGTGGAACTCACACCACTTCCTGGTGTCTTTTTTCGTCGAATTGTCTCTGCTGCGCGGAGGCCACTTTACTTCATTCCCCATCTTCTTAAGCACGGTGACCAGTTCCCCTGGAGAAATCGTAAAGTTGTAGTCCGGTAGCCTGGGTTTGCTTGCTGGTTGCTCGTCCCTGTGTGGCCTTTGTCTTCTGTCGACATTTGGTAGTATGGTCGCCGCTCACCCCTTGGTTGGTTCCTCCTTTCCCTATGAGAATGGATATGCTATCGTGCGGCCTGGGAGCAGCAGGCCTTCGGTCAATTCGGGTATTCGCAACATCTGCCCTTCTGTTGTTTCTTTTATCTTCTTCCCATCTTATTTCTACCTGGGCCCGTGCCATTACTTGTTCCATGTTGTAGCATCGAAATTTCGTCAATTTCTTGTAGAGTCCGCTGTCATAGAGTAGTCCGTTCCGGAAGGCTTCTACTGCTGTAGGTTGGTGGAGATCTGGAACTGTGATTCTCTCTCGGTTGAATCGAGCAACGTAGCTCCGCAGAGATTCTCCCCTTCCCTGCTGTATAGAATTAAGGTCGTCCGAAGTTTTTTCTATTTTGCATGAACTTGCAAAGTGTTGCACAAACTTGTCAGCTAGCTCTTGGTAGGACTCGATTGATCTGTAGGGAAGGTTGATGAACCAAGTAAGGGCAGGTCCTGCCAGAGTCTCGCCAAAGCATCTACACATTCCAGCCTCCCACTGACTTGGGGACAGGCCGGTGGACATCATCTTGTATTTGTAGTGTACGACATGGTCATCTGGATCGGCAGATCCATCATACGGCTTCATCTCTCGGAGGGCTGAATTTTCGGGGTAAATCGATAGCAACAATAGACTCCGCAAATGGGGTATCAGAAATCGCTCCGGCCCTACTTTTCCTAACTGGCAACCTTACCCCTGGTAGTCTCGACATTATTGCTTCCTTGAATTCGATCATCTCCTTCCTGATAGAAGTGGCAATCTGTTGGGTTGGATCGATGAGAGAGATCGGTTCTTGCGAGATTGGCTGTTGATTGTTGTTTGGACCTTCTGTCATAAGCGGGATTGTTGGGTTGCTCTGGTCGTCTGGATTGCTTGTTTGGCTCAGAGTATTAGTATGCGGAGGATTGGATGACATCTGCTCCATCTTTCTCTGTAGACTGTCATTGGCGCTCCGCATCGTTTGATTTTCTTCTTCTAGGGCTTGCAACCGTTCTTGGAGCATGGCAAGCTGTGCCATCATGGGATTTGGGTTTTGCTCATTGCTTGAGGCCATTTGCTGTGTTGCTGTGTCTTACTTTTACGACGAATTCGCTTGGTAGGCCCCACGGTGGGCGCCAAATTGTAGATCCTGATTTCGGTCGAGGTCCACAATTGAGAATGAGTAGAGGGGCACAAGCGAACCTGCAAAATAAGAATAGAGCAAAAGAGGTGGTTACTGCCCACCGGTGTGATGGAAACCGTAGGCACTCCGACGCTCAAGTTAGCCAAAGTATGAGAGGATCTAAGTCGAAAGGATTCAGGTGTTAGGATACCTAAACCACTGATCAATTGCCGTGAGGGCGGACTGTTGGATATTATCTGATGATAGGAGTTGTGTATGGATCCCTCTTTATTCTTTGCCTTGCTCTTTTATAGGATTCATCTTCTGCCCGTTGGAGACTTCTTCAATGATGTAATAATTTCAGGTCCTTTAGATCCCATAACCGTTGACTTCATGATGACGGTAATGAATTCGGATCCACTTCCTGATCTTTGTAACTGGTGTCCGTTTGTCTGTCTTTAATGAATTTAGGCTCGTGAGGCGGCCCATGGATCTTCTTCTGGGCTCCAGGTCTTGCGGCTGGCTTTGGTGGTAAAAGTCAATTTTACCCCTGGCCCAATTTTGGCCCGTACACATGATAATCCTTTTGCATAACTGTATACTTTTGATAAACGGGGGAAAAGAATTTATTTCCAACAGAGACCAAAGTGGAATTTCATGTAAATGATTTTGAACACACTTGAGATTCTTTTATACTATCACAAGTTTGAATTTGGTTTTACTCCCAACTGGCTTGGATATTTTTAACATATGAGGTTTCTTGTTTTATAAACCTATTCAGTTTTTCAAGAGTTCCATTAGGTTTCAATTTTCATATATAGAAATTCTAGCTTTTACATATAGCTTGCCATACGAGGCCAGATGCAGTAGTTATTCAATCATAATGTGATTTCAGAATTTGGACCCTACATAGTTGGTTTCCCTATTTGGTGGAGATATTTCTCTTTGATATGAAATTTCAGTTATGTCTAGTTCAGATTTGATGGGTACGATGGTAATATGTTATAAGTATGTATTATGTATAATTGTTTGTTAGATGTATGGTCGACTCATGATATTAATGCAAGGGATTAGTGTTGAGTGTTTACCATTCAGAATGTAGTTTGTGAAGAACATTCAGAATGTAGTTTGTGAAGATTCAAATGGGTTGAAACAAGTGTTGGTATCTTATGTTGTATAGAGGTTTGAGGTTTCAGCTCAGTGTTTCATCTCAGTGTTTCAGTAAACATTCTACAGCTCACAATTAGCTAATGTTTACGTTTTAGCTCACGTAATCCATATGAAGAACCGGCCATAGTTTAAGCTGACCAAATCTTCACGGGTTTGGGATGGCCTTAGGCACGGGTTTGAGTGGTTTGGTAGATAATAAGTTAATTCCGGTTAGGAGAAATTTAATGTTGCTAGTATGTAAATTATAACTACAATACAGAAAAATAACATGTATGTATGTGGTTTAGGGTTTCTAGATTTTCATATGAGAGATGCCAGAATTCCGTAGATATATAATATAGTGTGGAATTAGAAGATAAGTTTACTACAATGTTGTATTCAGTGCAGTGAGTTAGTTATCAAGGTATAATATATGTAAGCAGTCATCGGATAAAGATGAGATTTATAAGTTAGTGTATATTTACATATATCTGATTTCTATTTAAGTTCTTATTGTTACTTGAGGTATTTACATAAGACATGAGTTACTTACTGAGCTTTATAGCTCACACCCTAATAGTTTGCTAGTTTTGCATGTTCCTATTGGACTTAAAGAGATAGAAGATTCTAGAGGCGTCTTGAAGACAACGGATCACCCCAATGCAGTCAAGTTGGTCTTGAGTCATTGTATTATTATGGGATGTGTTATGGGCTCCCACAGCCTTAGTTTTATTTATTTGTTTCATATGTGTAATTTTAATCGTGTTGAGCACGTAGTTGTTTGTAGTTATCTGTCTAATGTCAGGCATGAGGCCTATTTACCTATGAGTTGAGATTTGTCAGGCCAGAGATATTTTAGAATATGAGTTGAGACTGATTATTTTGAATGTAATATCAGGACACCTCAAGGTGCTGGACTTTAAAACATGTTTCACGATTTTTTGTAGAGGTCATGCCGAAATTTTAGTAGCATCTGAGGCTTATGGAGATGGGTTTTCCTGTCTCCTACCTGTAGCATCCTAACATTATGTGGGATGTTACAGTTATACACCATATGATGACATTGAAAGATACTCTATATTAACTTTGAGATATTAAGAACGAGTTTCTCATTCATGGAGATTATAGTCTATAACCATTAGGGTCATTGTGATTAGATTTGTGTCAAATAATAATGATAGCTGGTTTATGTCAATATAGTCAGAAAAGATACAATAGGAG
Source organism: Zanthoxylum bungeanum (assembly GCA_019454045.1). Lineage (NCBI taxonomy): Eukaryota > Viridiplantae > Streptophyta > Magnoliopsida > Sapindales > Rutaceae > Zanthoxylum > Zanthoxylum bungeanum. The sequence continues at coordinate 17,663 of SKCR01000329.1, read as the reverse complement.
TGTCACGATTGATTCCACTATATTAGTGGAATTAGTTACAACCTATGAAGTCTTGACTTATGATATTGCAAAGTGACATTATAGATTAGAAGATTTGATATTAATGTTGTGCTCGTGGTTGTATATAGAGTGTTATGAATTAGATCCTCAAATACTAGGATAATTTAGTAGTTAAAGTGTAATATTATTGTCGCATCTGAGGACTGTCGATGTAGAACTTAAGTTCTACATAGTATGAGTGATGCTGGCCAATGGAGATATCTGAGCTTGTTTAACAAACTCAAAGTAACGTAACAGACCTACTCTCTATGCCTACCTTTTAAGGTGAGCTTTGAGGACAATGAGTATATGATACATATTGAGATGTGTAAACGATACCATGGATTGGCACTATAGTAAATGAGAGAAATTATTGGGGTTGGTACTCTGATTGTCAATCCGTATTATATTTATGACATATACATGAATACGAATAATTACTTTTTCAATAATATTACTAATTTAATAGTTGCGCCCTCTTATATTTTATATACATATTCAATCTAATTTAGATTAGATTGAAACTAAATGAGGTTTAATGATGTATATATTAGACAAAGACCCGAGAATATACAATTGTCACATAGTTATAATGATATTTTTATTTAACATTATGAGGTGTTACTACTTTGGTATATTCTTTAATAAAGTTTATGGTCAAGATTTGCTAACAATATGGGCAAAATCTTAATTTCTTGAAATTATGACCTTTTGGCCTATGCTAAAGTACTCACGGTACTGTAGTAGTGTGTATAGTGTAAAATTTTCGGAATTATTCTAGGCGTGTTTTGTGATTTTTTTCGCACTAGGGGTAAAATAATAATTTATTGAAATTACCATATGCAATCACTGCTACAGTGTAACATCCCCCTTCCAGAGATGCTTCCGACAGGCGATAGGTTACCCTATCACCTTTAGCCTATGTCTAATTGTCTATATGCCTCTAATATAATAATTACACATCACATCATTGTTGGAGTTAGTGCTTGGAGCGCCAATCCGAATAATGTATTGTATATTTTATTATCTATTAATAAAATAACTATATTTTTATTTCAAACCTTATTAATGGTAATGTCATTATGCATATTATATAGATGTATACATATGCTAAGAATGACATCAACCTTAGAATAGTCTTGTAGTAATACTAGACACTAGGTGGTCTGACAATGGGATAATATTTACTATTATAAACTATTTTAAAGTATATATTCCTAGTCGTTGCTTTTGGAATACGGTCGAATTCTTATAACCTATTAGACTAGCACATGTCGTATATTGGAATTGGAGTTCCAATGGTTTAACCCGATGTACCATAAGCTTTGGAAGCTCTATAGACATGTGGGTATTCGTTGAACTGAATACTGAATGACTCACATGTGATTCCTAATAGTTGGAAGTAAACACACGGTCAATAGGAATCTCCTCGAGTCGAGTAGCATATGTAATTCTTTGACTATCGGATATAATTGATTTTGTGTGAGATCTTCCACACTTTGATGCCATGTATTTCAGAAACCTTTCATGGTCTGACCTCTAGATGTTGGTTGGGTGTGGATCGATATACTCGTTAATCAAGTGCAAATCAAGATAGGATCCATAGGCCCGTATGTGTACCATAAATTGTTTAGGTATCCATGGGAGTAAGTCATGATTCTTAAGACTTTGGCCAAAACCGATCACCTTTGGTGGATTGCATCAGTTGTAAAGAATTGTGGATATGTCGACATGAGATGTGGGCCTCGAAAACTTGACAGTGTATTCTATGTATCCTAAGCACAACTCGGATAGCCTACGACGGAGGGATTGATAAACATATGTGATGACCTCTACTTGTATAGTTCAAAAAGGTCATTCGTGTTCTTCGCAAATTCGGAGGTGGCTGAATTGCGTACATATAGGTAGACTTATATGACGAACGTGTCTGAGCTTAGAGAGTCCCAATATGAAGTGTACTCGTTGAGCACTTGGGTAGATGGTTATTTTTTATAATAGATAATATTCGATATTATAATTATCAACTAAGATAATCAAGTGTTATTGGATAATACTGATTATTTACTTTGACTTAATTAGATTAATTGGATTAATTCAATATTTACACAAGGTCTTTGTCATAATTTCATAATTATATCTACCATTTGAGGATATTATGGTAATTATAAGTATGTAATTATATGTGTTTTTTGCTTGATTTAATTAGATTAAATGGAAGACATGTAATTAATTCATTAATTAAACTTTGTCTTGATTTAATTGGATTAAATCAAAGTGGTATACAAAAGTGATTAGTGACACATAATTATACATATTTAGACAAATTAGATTAAGCCCAAATAAAAATTGATTAGAACTTTTGATATTAAAAATTGTCTAAGTTTTACTATAAATAGCAAGCTTGAGCAAAAGTTTTAATCAAGCTTAAGAAAGCTAAATACAAGCAAGAATTAAAGAAATTAGCCTAAGTTAGAGAGGTGTTTAGAGATGCTTTGTGAGATCTCTACAACATTTCAATTAGGAGAAATCAAGATAGGATCTTGGAGTGAAGCTGCTAGCATTGGAATCAAGATGGATCTTGGATTCAAGCTTGCTAACTTTGGATTTTCTCCACAATGTTTCAACAATGAGAAGTAGATTGGATCTTTGAATCAACCTTGCTATGTAAGTTTGATCTTCTCCAAAATCTATGATTTTCATTAGTGAGTTTTTCATTAGTGAGACATATAATGATGAATTATGTATTAGAGACATAATGTTGAAATTAGACTAATTAATTGTGTTAGAATACTTTGGAAGTATAAACACAATATGCTTGTAATTGGGTCAAAATGTTTATATTAGACATAGACATAAAATTAGAGTTTTGAACTCTAGATAATAGCTTAGAGCTAAGGCTATCATTCTAGAATCACTTGACCACCTTTGGGTAACCTAAAATTATTCACGAGTCATTTCATTGTAGGATTATAATTTGGTTTGTGTTTTGGATTCAAAATTTACGCAAGTGCGTATTTAGAATAAATTTATGTTTTTGTAAAAATATTTGATATTTTGAAAAATCTGGTTTTTGCTCTATAACATGTGTTGATGTTGGTTTTGATATTAAAAATTAATTTTTAGTGTTTTGAAAGTGTTTTGGGAAGGTTGAAAGGATTTAGTTTAGAAGACAATATTCCCTTCAACTCTCTGTTTCCAAAGAGCTTAAGGAGTTAAAGATTTTTTTAAAAAAATTTGCTTTGCATGCATAGGCGCACGTGCGTCATATGCGTGTGCACTAATCATATTTTCCACGTTTTTGAGTTTACGAACTCCGATTCAGTCCCAATTTTTTTCTATACACGCACAATGAAATATAGTATTTCATTAAATTATTTAAAATTACACCCATGCTTGATATCCATGGGTTAGACTCACTTCTGATGTGCGGGGCTCCGATCCGACCCTAGGGGTTCCACATCCGCCCCAACATAATGATATTAGTGCAGGTCTTTACCATACCACACATATTTTTGAATCTATGCCACAATAATTTAATTATGAATAAGTCATATTGGATATGCATTGCATGTTTTAAATTAAAATTTTAATTTTGACCCAAGTATGTTAATGACTTGATTGTCATAAATCTCCCATGATTAGGTGATTACTTTTAAGTAATAAGTATTAATAATATTGGACTATTATTGGAAGTTCTGTCTTTTCAATACGGAGATGAATGAGTTCTTACTACTTATGCCCAAGATCGTCATTATTGTGAGGGTATAAGTGCTCAAAACTTAGGTCGCTCCGGTAAAATATTAGATGTAGCATGATGAGTTAATGCAGTCATCCAATATCGTCATTATTGTAAGGGTGTATATACGAAGCTCATTATTTCACATTTAAAAGTATACACCTGTAATACGTCTTAATCCAATACCTTCATTATTGTGAGGATAAAATAAAGTTCAGGACCAAACTATGAGTCACATTAATGTGATTAACCTTGGATGTCTACCTAATGAATTTATAAAGGCCAAGACCGTCGTTATTGTGAGGCTGGGGTAAATGTCATGGGATCCACTTCCCACAATGAAATTTTGATAGTCAAATCTCTATTTTTCCATTAAATGAGATTAAGGAATTACTTAAAGTAGTGGGAGGGCACTGATAGATTTAAAATTCCATAATCAATTAGTGTTTTTATTTTGAAATGAAAAATATTCTGCTAATGTTTAATTGTTGTATTGTAGATGACTGTCGTAAATCCATTGATGCGAGTCTTGGATTCCAATAAAATGAAAGGAGCCGAAAACTATTTCGAATGGGAAATGAATGTAGGACACAGAAACTGGGTGACGCATGCTGTTTTAGACTCAGGGCCTAGTTGGGAGTACGGAGTAGCCCGCGGGGGACTAAACCGGAGAATAAAGGAGTCGCCACCCGGTGTGAACCGGGAAAATGATTTAAGGCCGCACTCACCCCTCGCAAGGGAAGACCTCAAACCGTTGGGTTCGGAATGGTCCCTTACTTATGTCAATTATAATGAATGGATTTATGTAATATTAACCAAGTCTACTCAACATACATATTGGCCAAAATAACCTAGTCTAATTTGCATGCTTCGAAAGTAAAATCTCATAACATAAAATAAACATGTGGCCAAGGAATTCGGCCGTTTTCAATGTAGGACCTCGCATACCCGGTTGGACGTATTCCACGTCAACCGAGTACGCCATGTCCGGAACAACAAAATATAACAAAGGGTGCCCTCAGATCTTACCTTTTTAGTCGCTTTCCGGGAGTGCGTTTCACGGTGCCGGAAGGGTTATCGTTCCACCGTTCTCACTGATCCGCTGTTTCTGCTGTTTTCACTATTCGCTATTTCCGCTGTTTTCTCGGGTTCACTGTTTTCGCTGTTTTCGACGGGTCCGTCGTTTTTACTATTTTTTCACTCGCAGTTTTCACTCACTGTTTTCTCTGATTCACTCGAGATTTCTGCTTGATGTTTTCTCTGATTTTATTCACTGTTTAGGGGGGGCATTCGGGTGCAGTTTTGCGGGATTATTCGGCTACTGTTTTGAGACGGTTTGGGTCAGTTATTTGATCGGTTTAGGGGCTGCTATCATTGAGGGTTTGTGGGCAGTTTTGGCTTGTTGCTGCGTGGCCTGGGACGTGACTAAGGGTGTGTGCTGTGTGACTTTTCACGTGTGCATGGTTGTGAGTCTTTACGTGAGTGTGTGCATGGGCTGTGACGCATTGAGGGCAGGTGCTGTGCTAGGGTTCTCAGCGTGTTGGTGCTGTTTGAGGCGTGTTGGACGTGGGCTACTCACGTGAGGGAGGCTAGGGTTTCGTGAGGGCAGTGGGACGTGTGGTATGAGCAGGCTAGGCGTGAAGAGTATTATGGCATGAAGGGCTGGACGATTGTGAGTGCAACGTGAAGAGAGGCTCTCGAGGATGGCTATATTCCTTAATCCTTGTGAGTTGAGCGTGGCGTGTTGAGAGGTGATGAGTTGCTAGGTGGCTAGGTAAATGAAGGGCAAGTTTCAGGGTGTCATTGAAGGTGGGCTGTTGATGAGGGACGTGAGCAGATGAGTTGCTGAAAGGAGAATGGCGTGAGAATCAGTGGCTGATCCAGGGGACTTTTAGCGTCAACTTGAGGGGCTGGTTTGAGGTCTTCAGGCGTGAATCAGAGGCTTGCAGTGAGGTGTGCTAGGTGGTCAATTGGGTTTGTTGTTTGTTTTAGGCGTGAACAAGGGAAGCATAACGGAGGGCAGTTTCCTAATCGATGTGGGACAAAAGGGGTAAGGGTTTATGGCTTGGTTTTGTGCGTGAAGGGTGTGATAAAGGGCTTATTCACTGGCAGTTATGGGCGTGACCTGCAGGGGCTATTAGAGGGGCTTTGTGCGTGAACTAAAGGGGGCAAAATGGAGGGGTTTTGTGCGTAATGGGGCTGGTTCCAGTAGCTGTTTGGCGTGGAAAGAGGGTGCAGTTTGAGGCAGTGTTTTGGGCGTGAAATGGGCTGCAACAAGGGGGATCCTCCGGTGAAGGGGATGTGTGTATGAATGTAAGGTGTGGTCTTGGGTCAGGAGTCTGAAGACGTGTGGGGTTGTGAGGTGCCGTGTGATTGGCGTGAAAGGAGGGGGAAAATGGGCATGATTAATGGCGTGATGGAGGGCAAGACAAAGGATCTTTCGGTGGAGTGAAATGGCGTGATCAGAGGAAGAAGTTTGGTGAAGATTGGATTCGGTGATGGGAGGCCTTTTGTTGAAAAGAGAAAAAAAAAGGGAATTGTTTGTTGTTGAATTTATTATTATTGTGTCTGAAAGGTGGCCAGTTGGTGGCAAATAGGGGTTGTTGAAATGTGTTGTTTTGTTAATTAGTGTGTGAAGTGTGCTGGAAAGGTGGGGTTTTGTTTTGGTGTGTGTGTTTGTAGGGGATGGATTTGTGAAGGAGGGGTTGTTAAATTTGGTTTGTGGAATTTGTTTTGTTGTTGATTATTTAATTGTTTGTGTTGTGTATTTTATTTTGTGTTTTAATTATTTGTTATTTTTTGTTAAAATTGTTATTCAATTGGTTTGTATTTTTTAATGGTTTGATTTAATTTGAATTTATTTAATTGGTTGGTGATTTTTATTTTTGCATGGAAGTTGAAGGAACACAGGGGTAGGTTTAAGGTTCGGGGCGAGAATAAATTTTGATACATAGGCTCAACGAGTAAACCCGAGGTTAAGCGAGCGAACAAAATCCAACAAAATGTCAATTCTTGACTTTTTCCTTCCGACGTCCGCTTCCCGCGACTCCCGCGACTTAAAAGGTGGTGCCTCCGTACGAGGCTCATCATCGGGCTGATATGCAAAAATGCAGTGCCTACAATGAACATCTGTATTGTCTTGAAGATTGAAAAATTGACCTATGTAACAATCAATCCACTGTCTGTTGAAATCGATCTTGACTCCACTCCTGAAGAGCGAGAAAATTTTACAAAATGGAAGGATGATAACCTAAAGGTAAAATCCTATATTTTAGGATCGATGGTTCCAGATTTACTCAGATAATACATAGAAGTACCGGATGCTTGGAGCATTATGCGAACACTCAAGAAGTTGTTCGAGGCAAATCAAGAAATCGAAATATATCATAGATCTAAGGAATTGTTTCGTGCTAAACTCAAGGATGGATGAGTTGTCAGCATTCATGTTTTGAACATGATCGACCATATCCGATATCTGGAACGACATGGCATTGTGATTGATGAACGGCTAGGCCGTAATTTGATTATGTCTTCTTTGCCTGAACTTATGTTGGCTTTGTGTTAAATTTTCATATGTATTCGATACAAGCCAACTATGAAGAACTTTATAATATGTTATGCACGACGGAACAATATTTCAAGAAAGGCAATCCCATTATGTACCTCCATGGTGGAGCAAGCTCTTCTAAGACTTTTAGGAAGTCGAATAAAATCAAAATGGGAAAGAATAAGATTTCAAAGAAGAACTCCAAGAAGTGCAAATATGCAAGACCGCAAGTAGCTCGTGATCAATATCTACACTGTAAGAAGTCTGGACACTGGACGAAGGACTGTCCATAACTGAAAGGAAAGGTTGGACCCTCAGACACGTTTTGTATTTTTCCTATTATTGATATCTCATTAACCTTAGATGCAAATAGTGGATGGGTGTTAGACACCAACAGTACTACTCATATTTACAATTCTATGCAGGCCATGAAGGTTAAAAGAAGGCTGAATAAGGGGAGATCCAGCTTAGAGTTAGCAATGACGAGATATTGGTGTCAAGGCCACATGAACAATTGTTCTAGATCTCCCTAACAAATGTACTATAATAATTAACAAGACTGTTATTATGTACCCTCTTTTAGCAGACAAATAATATCATTACCGATATTAGATAAAAATGGATATAAAATAAACATTAAAGATGGTGCTTTATGTTATATGATAAAGATAAATATTTTAAATGTGAATATTTTTTATCTAACAGTCACTATATTTTGGAAACGCATCGAGATGTCTTTAATGTTCTATCCAAATTGGTAAAGAATGGTTTGATTGAAAATCTTACCTTAGATCCTTATCCGATTTGTGAGTCATGTATCCAAGGAAAGATGACAAAAGCCTCATGTCTTGGTTTTGGACACTATGCTGAAGATTTATTGGTACTAATACATAGTGATGTGTGTGGTCCATTAAATCATGCTGCTCATGGTGGTTCAATATACTTCGTGACTTTCACGGATGATAAGTCTAGATATGAATATGTCTATTTGATGAGACATAAATCGGAAACATTTGAGTTGTTCAAAATATTCTGGAACGAAGTAGAAAAACAAACAAGTAAATTCATCAAATGCCTTAGATCAGATAGAGGTGGTGAATACATTAGTGACGAATTCAGAAATTATTTAACGGAGAATGGAATTCTAACCCAATATAGCCCACCAGTAACACCTCAACACAATGGTGTGTTTGAGCGTAGAAATCGTACTTTATTGGATATGGTACGAACCATGATGAGCTATACAAATCTTCCATATTATCTTTGGGATTACGTTTTACTTAATGTTGTCCACATACTTAATAGGGTTCCATCGAAAGCTATTTCTACGACCCCTATCAGATATGGTTCAGTAGAAATCCAAGTCTTAAATACTTAAAGATTTGGGGTTGTCTTGCATACTTCAGAGTTGTGCAGCAGGATAAACTAGCACCTATGGGATATAAATATAGGTTCTTTGGTTATCTTGAAATTTTTTAGGGATATCAATTTCATGATTCTGAGCAACGATATGTATTAGTTGTTCGCTTTACCACTTTTCTTGAAAATGAATTTTTGAGAGAAAGTATGAATTGTAGAAAGATTGAACTTAATGAGTTTAATCCCAACAGTAAGGAACCTAAGATGGAACCAGATATCCAACTAGGTGAAGGATCTACAATACAGGTTCTACGTAAGTCGAATAAAATATCAAAGCCTCTTGAGAAAGTATTTTTAACATCTTATTTGAGCCTTGATGTTCTCCTCTTGGATGAAACAGATCCGACTACGTATAAAAGAAGTAATATTGGATATCGATTTGGGAAAATGGAAGGAATCCATGAAATCTGAAATGGATTCTATGCATGACAATCAAGTCTGGGACTTAGTTGAACTTCCTGAAGGAATTAAATCTATTGGTTGCAAATGGGTTTACAAAAGAAGCGAGGGCCCGATGGAACGGTGGAAACCTTTAAGGCCTGACTAGTAGCAAAAGGTTACACTCAACGTCTTGAGATTGACTATGGGGAAAAATTTTCACCAGTAGCCATGCTAAAATCTATTAGGATTCTTTTAGCCATTGTTGCATATCACGATAATGAGATATGGCAGATGGATGTGAAAACTATTTTCCTCAATAAATTCCTCAATGAGGATATCTATATGGAACAACCAGAGGGTTTCGTATCTAGTGAGACATCAAATTTGGTTTGTAAACTCCAAAAGTATATTTATGGACTTAAATAAGCATCCCGAAGCTGGAATCATCATTTTGATGAGATAATAAGATTATGTGGATTCATCAACAACGATGAAGAACCATGTGTATATAAGAAAGTGAGTGGGAGCATGATAGTATTTCTAGTCTTGTATGTAGATGACATTCTTATCATTGGGATTGATATAGGTATGATGCAAAATATGAAAGCCTACATCTGCAAGAACTTCTCCATGAAAGATATAGGTGAAGCTTCCTATATACTGTTGGGGTGTACGCAACGGAAGGGTGCGGCGGAAGGCGAAAATGGTTTTTAAATATTTTAAAAATTTCCGAGCGAATTAATAAATATCAAATATTTTTAATTCACCCAAATAAGTTTAAATATATTATTTATTAACATTTAATAACATAATATATTTTGAAACACGACGAATTATTTTCCGAAAATATTTTTCGATAAATATTACGTGTAACTAGCAAACGGTCAAACCGGTTGACCAACCGCCGAGCCGGGCCAACCCGGACACTTGGGCAGTGTTCGTTCAGCCCTTGGGCTGTCCGAACAGTGCCCAGTTCACTGGGTTCACTACCTCAACTCAACGAGCCTGTTTCGACGCGAATTTTACCATTTTCTCGCGTTTTCACCTCGGAACAATTTCTGGAATTAACCCACCACCCAATACACATCCAATATCATCCAAATAACATATTTTTACATGAAAAAATTTTGTTTTAAGGTCCATAACCATATCTGATCCAGTTTTAATTTTTGTCAATTTTTCAAGCCAAAATTTAATTTATTCACAAATTAAATCACCACAACAAAAAAGCCTCAGAAATCATTCTAGGATTATAGTGGTAACATCACTCTAGAATGACAATTTTAAATTTTTATATTAATTCCCTAATTAATCGTTTACACATGCTAAATAAAGAAAACAATTAAGGTTACCTAATCAATCAACACCTAGTTTTTGACTTTGGCCAACAAATCACAACTTGGACAAGACACCGATATGGAACAAAGCTTTCATGATTCAAACACATCCGTGATGGACAAAGGTCTTGAATTTGGCCAACAAACCAGTGCCAATCTTGGATCTTGAGTAAGAATCACTCAATGGAAGGAAAAACGCTTAATATGTTGTGAGAGTTTTTTCGCGTAATTGGCAACCAATTAATTATCTTTGTTAGGTCTCATCATCATACACCCTTAAACATGCATTCTAAACACATAATAAGGCGCGTATAAATAAAATAATAATGATATGCGGATGGATATTTAACACATTATTCCTAGAACAAATCTCTCCATTTCCTCTCTCCCGCTAGCACAAGTATTACTTCTACCCGATTACATAACACTTCTAAAAAAACCTCATTTACATTGAGGGGAATAGGTGAGAAGAGAAATACACAGAGTCAAGAGGTAATAGGCTGGACACGCAGGTCCAATTTAATAAATTCTAAATTTATTACAATAATTTCCAAAATTGCCCTCACCCATCTAATATCCATCCGATATGCATTATTCATACATCGCATCCATGTATTCACACAAGCATGTTATCAATAAATCTAATCCAATTAATTAATCTGATAATTAATGACCATCCAATGTTCAAACAACGATTTGATTTTGCGCGAGTCAAACTCGTTTTGCGAATGAGTACTCAAAGTATGAATTCTTGAATTATATAAAACTACAACATTAAATCCAATTTAATTTGCATTTAATACTAATTCCTTTATTTAATTCCAAATTAAATAATTACACTTTTTAATGTGCCTTTACGACTTAGATTCCAAATCTAATCATTACGGGTCTCAAAGCCCGATTAACATCCAATGTTAATTTAATTAAAGTCCAATGGGCTTTTAATTAATTTCTAAGGCATGGACTTTTGGCAATATGGGTCAAACCCAAATACCAAAGCTCATTTAAGGAATCACCCTTATTTGCCAAGAAACCAATTTAGGCCCATTAGGCCCAATTAAAATTAAAGGTCCATTAAGTCATATTTGGACTTTATGAATATGGTTTTGGGCCCAATTGGATCCAACCAATTAGCCTAAACCAAACTTGGCCAAACCAAGCCCATTAAGCCTAATTACAACTTTAAAAGCCCAATTCCAAATTTGGCCCAATTAATTAACTTACAAAATTCCAAATTTCACAATTAATTAATTTAAAGTGTATGCCATAATTAATTAACCAAATTAACATTTCCAAAATACTAATTCACTCAATTAATTATGCTCTTTATCATCAAAACATGTCCAACACATTTAAATCAAAAAATCAATCATTTTACATGCTATCACATTCACGGCATTTTGGGGATTATTTGTCCAATTCAAAATTCAATCCAATTAAATCTCAAATCAACATTACCCAAGTGATTTCAACTCATCCAATGATCAAAATCAAAAAATACCATGACTTAGGGCATCATTATGTATTCGGCCAAGCCTCACATATTGGGGAAAATTGATCCAATCAATATTTCATGAAATTGATCATATACAACTTCAATACAACATCATTCAAGCATACTCAATCAATCAATTTTATCAAATCATGCTCAAATTTATTTTACCCAAATTTTACCCTAAATTCATTTCATGCTGAAAATGGCTCAAGATACCATTGTTGGGTTTCTATTAAGTCCCAAGATCAAATTTCAAGCAAGAAAAATGTGTGCATACTCAACGAAGAATGGCGGAAACATACTTACATGGATCGGATTTGGGGATGCGACGAACACAAAATCATTTTGCTCCTCCTAGAAGCTCTCGACAGTGGCAGATTTTTGTGCTCCAAAATTCGGTCAACCTCCATGAATGGATCTCCAAGCTCCAAGCTATGTGTGGTGATTCCATGCTCACAAGTTGGTTTCCCTATCACCTTGGATGACCCTTTATGTGCTAGCATTGGCAAGATTTGCAACAAATATTCCATTTCACTTCTTGTTGTTCACGGTTTTAGTGAAGAAAATGAGAGAAGAAAAATGTTTGGCCCTTGGCCGAAACATATGGAAGAGGGAGAGAGAGAGTGATGTCTTGTTTTTGGTTTCAAAAACCTAATGAAAAACATACACCAAAATTAGTCAAAAGCTTTTCCAAAAAGCTAAGATAATTTTGGAGGCAAAATTATAATAAATGCAATCCAACAACTCACATCACTCATGAATAGTGACTGGTTGTCAATCACTCAAAGTGACAAGACATCCATCACTTGAATGATGTGCGATGTGATATGATGCGTGATGTGATTTGTGGGCCGCACTTGAATTCGAAATGCGAGTGGGCCCGCAAACACTCCCGGGCTCGGGTTCGCTAATTCCGAATTAACGAATTTTCCGTTGCGACGTAATTAAATCTAATTTAATTAAATAACTTTGCCTAGCAAAATTACTATTCACGTCCCTTGCGAATTAATTCTAAATTAACTCGGTCACCCGAATTAAAATCTAATTTTAATTCCGCGTCGAAATCCAATTTCGTATAATATATCGAATATATTATTTTATCGATTAATTCCAAATTAATCGTTCTCTCTCTTTAAATAATATTTTATCCCAGATAAAATATCTCTGTAATTAATCCCAGATTAATTTTCTCTCTCTTATAATTAATCCCAGATTAATAAAGTGCGAATCATACGTCATCGCTGAATCTTCGGGAAGCGACCCATGAGATCCCCGGATATGTTGGCAGTAAATCCGGTCGTCGGACTATCCGAACACGTACGTACCTAGTACTACGTTTTTACCGATTTACAAGACATGGTTGGCTTCTAGCAAAGCATCGTGCCTACCCAATTCTCCAGAAATATTCTTACTAGAATATGTGATCTATATCAGACGTAGTATACGTAGTATTGCGTATTGCGATCCAGTATCGGATGTCACGTGCAAGGCCTGGGGCTGGAATTGTGTATGCCCCGTACGAATCACATATCGGATCTCTGGTAAATATTCTCTATAATCGGATAAACATGACCTAGTCATAATATCCCGATAGCTGCAGCATATAAAAGAACGAGTTATGTATCCTACATGATCATCATCTCCACTATGACTGGAGTGATACTTCCGTCTTGACATCACACCCAATACATTACAATTCTCAATATACCCAGAAGAGGCGTACACAAAACATGTTAAAGCCCTAGACGACCAAAACCAAAGTATATTGATTGTCGCAAGTATTAGCGGTGCAAGGCTCAGGTTAAGACCAAATACATCTACCCTAATTCGGACTTCCATAGACACATAGTCATACTACCAATGGAATTTCGAGGGGTCTATCCAGAGCGAAGCTGTTCCCGTACCATCGGTAAACACAACCTCCTATTACACTTGCATGAGTATCATATACCCAAATATATGAGAACTATATCGTTATGCTCCCACAACGCGCACAAGTGTAATACTAGTCTTTTACGCATTATCGATGTCCAATCTCGATAATACTCCGACTATGGATATTTAATGATTAAACCTTTGTGGATTGATACTGTCTCATATTATCTCAATCCGGAACTAATCATATGGATCTTTCATCATTTATACATCTTGGTAATCTAATTACAAATGATAAAATAACAATTTCCTTTGTCACATAGTTAATTTGTACAACAACACCATGATCTGTGCAAATAGTGATGCTATGGGCCATATTGTCCAACAGCACCGACGTGGGAGGCATAATCAAGTTGCGGATGCTCTTAGTCGCAAGGTTGTGGTAGAGTCAGTTACGGTAATCTCGGTTTTAGAGAGTGATTTTCTAGACCGAATTAGGGAGTTATCACCATTGGATCATATTTATCAACGACTAGTGGGGAAAGTTGTTGATGGTCAAGTCCGAAAGTATTGGTTAGATGTTGGTACGCTCTATACAAATGGGGGGAGGCTCTCTGTCCCGAGTTATGGGAACCTCATGAGGGAGTTACTGAAGGATATATATGATGCTCAGTGGGTGGGACATCCAGGTGTTGAGAGAACATTGGCTTTACTAGCTCGGAGTTGGTATTTGCCGATGATGTTACATGATGTTGAGGCCTACATGAGATCTTGCCTGGTGTGTCAGCTTGATAAAACAGAGCGGAAGAAGGCAGAAGAGATGCTATAACCTCTGCCCATTTTGAAACAACCATGGAAGAGCGTTTCTATGGACTTCATTGGGGGATTTCCAATATTGCAAGGATATGGTTCGGTGCTGGTTGTAGTGGATCGGTTCTCTAAGTATGCTATGTTCTTGGCAGCGCCACATACGTGCCCTGTGGAGGAAACTGCACGCTTGTTCTTCAAAGATGTGGTAAAACACTTTGGGTTGTTGCAAGACATAGTGAGTGATCGAGATGCACAGTTCACATGTCGATTTTGGACTGAACTATTTGGCTTGGTGGGGTCAGACTTCAAGTTTTCTACGGAAAATCATCCTCAGACTAATAGTCAGACAGAGAGGGTGAATGGGTTGCTGGAAGAGTAATTGAGGCATTATGTGACTGCAAGTTAGAAGAATTGGGTGGAGTTGTTGGATGTGGCTCAGTTCTCGTACAACTTGCACACGAGCTCATCAATGGGGATGAGCACTTTTGAGATAGTGTTGGGGCAGCACCCGCTGACCCCAAATAAGGTGATCAAGCAGAGCACTAGGGGCAAGTGCCCTGCTACGTATAGATTTGCACTAGAGAAGCACGAGTTGCTGGAAGAGACGAGAGATAGCCTTGAGAAGGTAATGCGCTGAATGAGGAAATATGATGATAAGAAGAAAAGGCCGCTGGAATTTCAGGTGGGTGACCGAGTGTTACTGAAATTAACTCCTCAGATTTGGAAGAAGATCAACAGCAATACAGTGCACCGCGGGTTGGTGCCAAAATATGATAGTCCATTTGAAGTAGTGAAACGAGTTGGTCAAGTGGCTTATCGATTGAGGTTGCCGGATAGGATCAAGGTGCATCCTACATTTCATGTAAGCTTCTTGAAACCCTTCCATGAAGACAATGATGAGAGTCGGGTTCAGAAAAGTCGAGCTCCGCCAACAATTAAGAACAATTTTGTGAGTAAATTGAGAAGATATTGGATCATAAAGTGAGAGGGCAGAGTAAGAAGAATCAGCGGACAAATTTCTTGGTTCAGTGGAAAGGTTACGCAGAGGCCGACACAACTTGGGAACAGAATACTACTTTATGATAGTTTGAGATGGTGGTCCAGATATATCTTGACTCAGTTACGACGAGGGCATAGCCTAGTTCAGGTGGGGGCGGTTTGTTAGCCATTTGTTGCTCGAAAAAATGGGGAACGAGTGGCGTTGGCGGCAGCCAAGCACTCGCAAGAAACGTATGGCTTGGGTGGGCTCTGTGTGTGGGCAATTGGTGTTCTCTTAAGGAAGTGTTGCTAACACATTGGGCAGTTGGTGCTGTCTTAATGGAGTGTTACTAAGATATTGGGCGGTTGGTGCTGTCCGTAGAGAGTTGATGCTATCTTGGGCAAGGTAGTTGCGTGCACATGCAAGGCACTTGCGTATGAGAGATGGATGATTGTAGAGATTATGGATGGCAATGAAGATGATGGTGGAATGGAGGGATTTAAGAGTCTGTAACAGTTAGGATTTTAAATTGTAATGCAAGACGGAGATAAAATGGCGTGTGAGGTTCATGTATCGATGATAGTCGTGATCCTCATGCGATAATAAGAACTAGAAACCAAAACAATGAAAGTCGTAACCTAATATCAGATATCATGTTGGATAATGAAAGAAATTATTAAATTCACTACATTGTATTTACAATGGTATTAGTCTTTATATAAGCAACATATCAAAATAAAATAAGAAGGAAATAATACTAATAATGTAAAAGAATATTGTAATAATTAGAATCATAATCTTGGATATCGTTTCCATAGTAAAAATTATTTCCTCCATATAATAAGGTTGAGTACCGGTTTCGGTTCTACCCGAAATAGGTGGAAACCAAACCGGTTTTTCGAGTTCCGAAATGGAATAACCGAATTTGAACGGTCCTGTTCCGGTTCTGTCATGGACAGAACCGGAACCGGACCCTTTAATCGGACCAGAATCTGTTTTGGGAATCGAATTTAGAACTAATTTCGAAACCAAGTTAAAACCCAATTTAAACCCAATTTCATAACCAGTTTTAAAACCCAATTTCATAACTCAAATTAAACTCAATTTCATAACCCGAATTAAAATCCAATTTAAACCCAATCTCATAACTCAATTAAAATCCAATTTCATAGCTCAATTAAAACTCAATTTCAACTCAGGCACTTTCTACAAGAATATTATGTATTGAGTCAAAAATATTATGTAATATATAGTTTTATTTATTTATGAACAATTACCATGAATATTATGTATTATTCACGTGTGAGAAATAATTATATTTTCAAAATTTGACAATAATAAATAAATAAGGTAAATCGGAACCGGACCAGAATCGAATTGGAACTGATTTTTTCCGGGTAGGTTCCGGTTCCACGCGGAACCGAATTGGAACCGATTAATAGAGTACTCTATTTAATTGAGTAGGTTCCGATTTCACTTAAATAAGAACCGATTTTTTTTTGCAGGTTCCGGTTCCACGCGGAACCGAAACCGGTTTTACTCGCCCGTGAATGTAGGCCTAAGGCATGTAACATGTCCAGCCATAATGTTACTATTATGGCTTGTAGTTCTGCTGTTTTTGGATTCCGGAGGGAACACTATTAGAGAAAATGGAATACATGACTTTTTGTGTCACGAAATTATGTCATAATTGTGTCACAAAATTATGTCATAAAATAATTTGTGTCATAAAATTATGTCATAAAATAATTTGTGTCATAAATTTAGGATAAATATATGTTTTGAAACTCTCGGTTATTAATTCCTAATCGATTTTTCTTTTATTTTTCAAAATTTCTCCAGTGTGAATTTGAACCGAATACCTATTTAGCCCAAACTTTTATGTTGGAAAAAATAACAAACTATCAAAAAAATTTCATACAAGTATGAAAACAACCATTTTATTTATATATTAAAATTGCCAAAAACTTAAATTCCCTAGCCCTAAATCCACTCCTACTTCCCTCCACAAAAAAATTCTCTCTAGTTCCTTAAACAAGATTCAC
>SKCR01000328.1:0-29367 GCA_019454045.1 Zanthoxylum bungeanum | reverse complement strand
ACCTCGAAAGGCCTAATGTATCATAGGGCCAACTTGTCATTAACTCTAAATTTTATTATGCCACGCTTCAGTGTCACTTTTAGGAGTGTGTAATTCCCTACATCAAATTCTATTTCTCTCATTGAGGAGTCTGTATAAACTTTTTGACGAGTTGAACCTCTTTCAGGCCTCCGTTGGATGCCTATAATTTTCTTAGTTCATCTCTTGGATCAAATCGAGCCTAAAAGTGATATGATCCCCTGGCTCCGCCCAATATAATAGTGATCTACATTTCTTTCCATACAACTTCTTATAAGGGGCCATGCCCATGTTGGCTGACCGGCGTAAACACACACGTATAACGCAAGCGCACGTATCGTTCAAGTAGTATAAAAATATCGATCCCACGAGGATTTAATTCCTACTATTGTTATTAATTATGATACTATTTATTTACAGGTATCTAATTATATGGAGAAGAGAATGATTGTTTGATTGGTTGAATGTGGTTTTCCTTAATTGAAATAAATAAAATAAACAAAAGAAAATACTAAGGAAAATAACAAAAGACTCAAAGATCTAAGGTTGTGAATCATTCTAATATCTTTTAAAAGATGAAGTGATTATTTTATGTTTGTGTAAAAAATCAGTTTACTAACATGGAACACGAATTTATGCGAAAACATTTGTCGATGGTCAGACGCAAATACCCAGTTTAACCCAATTGAATCATATGTCTCTGTCAATTAAATTACCCGGATTCATTAAGTTTAAGTTTCAATTATGGCTACCCCCGCCCGACAAGTATATGTCTATCCTATAATGAAATCTATTAAAGGGTAATCTATCCTCAAGGAAGATCGTGGGCTATTAAGTCAAAGGTTGAAACCTAAAATCCCTATGTAGTTCATTTTAGATTTACCATATCAATCTTATTGGTGATCAAACAATAAGAAGCATTAAGCTTAAGACTTAATAAGTAAACCTTTAAATTACTCAAACTATAAAATAACCTCTTATAAACCGGTGATATTAGATTTTATCACAACCCTAGAAAACTAACTTAGTTACAACACATAATTAGGACAAGTAAGAAAAAGACATAAAAAGTAAATGCAGAAAAATAAATAAAATGCTAAGGTAAAAGGAATTAACTTCTACTATTAACTATTTAGATATCTCCCATAAAATAATATATATACTTGTGATAATTTTACCAACCAGCCATATAGGCGGTAACCTGATTAAGTCAAATTAAGATAACCAGCCATTAAGGCGGTAATATTTGTCAATAAACCAGCCATAAAGGCGGAACAAAAATAAACCAGCATAAAGGCGGAACAATAAATAAACCAATCGACCAGTATGGCGGTATCCTCATTAAGTCAGGTTTTTAACCAGATTAAATTGAATAACCAACCGACCAGTATGGCGGTATCCTCATTAAGTCAGATTTTAAATAGTTTATATATTATATTTTAGGGAGATTAATCTAAATAGCAATAGTAAAAGAATTACCTTTTTCACCTTAGCATGGAGAAGTTACCCTCGCATAGTAAAATGGTAAAAAGTAAAAATAAAATTACTATTAAAAAAAAAATAGAATTACTATTACTATTTCAGAACTTAATTAAAATTAACTACAAAACTGAAATTAAAAGAAACTAAGAAGAAAACTCTCTATTTACATAAGAGGATTTCAAGGAAAATATACATTTGAAACTGAAATTTGAAGCTGAATTTATAGGCCCCGGTAGACCTTGGGCGTCGCGACGCCAAGGGCTTTGGCGTCGCTACGTGATGAAGTGGCGCGACCTTATTGGTTGCTCAGCATCTCATCGGACACGTGGCAGGGCGGCTGAAAAATTTCGGCTAGTTGATTTTTGACACGTGGCATGCGGCGCACGTTAGCAGATCGCTTGTGATGATGACACGTGGCACGGCGCATGTTAGCAAAGTCAAACTTCTCAAACTCTGACTTGTGGACCCAACGCACGTTAGCAGCCTCCGGTGCACGTTAGGCGTCGCGACGCCAAGGGTTTGGGCGTCGCGACACGCAAAAATTACGAAAATGCCCTTTTTTGCCAATTTTCACTATTTAGCTCTAAATCACCTCCAGAATGTCCTGAAACTTTATTTATCTACAAAATAACACAAAACACATCAAAATATTCACAAAACTCAAGAAACTATACAAAATATTAAGTTAAATGAGTGGAAAATAGTGATACATTTACCACTCATCACACCCCCAAACCTAACATTTTGCTAGTCCTCGAGCAAAATAAAATAACATAATAAAATTTAAGCCACTTTCGTTGGGATCACGGTTGCATTTAGCATATGCCACAAGCCTTTAAACCCCTAGGTGTCCCTAGTGGACGAGTTGTAGTCTAGTGAGGGTTTACAGAAATGATACCCACAAACATTTTACAAAAGTAAAAAGGTAGTGAAACTAATGCACACAAAAGCAAAAAAAAACAAGCAAAAAGAGAATAAAGATGTTAGTGACTAATCAGGTGAAATTTCTACTCCAAGTTACTAGATGTTTTGTGTTCTTTCTAAATTACTGAATAAGTAAATTCTCCGATCATTTTACCATTCTTCATATACGCAGCCAACAAAATATTAATCAACTCATTTTTGCCCACAACAGTCATAAGTGCAGTTGATAAGAGAGAATATTTTTGTCCTAAAGTTTTATCAGATTTCACATATTTTTGTAGTAATGGAATAAATTTTCTGATTTTTCTGATTTTTTCTTTGATTTTTTCTCTATTTTTTTATTTATATACAATACCTTCCATCTATATAACGAGCTTGGGTCGGTGACTCCTAAACCAGTTGGCTTTAGGATACCAAATGTTAAGACACCCCTACAGACTTGATTACTCAGACTTCAGATATATATATATATATAATATATATATTTTTCTGTCATCTTTTTGATCCATGTAGCGAGCTTTGGGCCAGTGACTCCCAAACCAATTGGTTTTAGGGCACTATGTGTTAAAACACCCTTACAGACTTAATAACTCGGATCTTAGATTTTTTTTTATTCCATCACTTTTTTTGAGATGATTCCTCCAAATGAACTAGAGCACTAAATATTACAAACTTTTCAATTTTAGCTCATGTCTGTATGTTACTATACATGTTGATAATACCTGTCAACTGAGCATATGAAGATCCATTTTAGTCAATTTTATGGAGAATTCACAAATTAAATAATTCAAAAGGAAATAAACAAAAATTAACTTGTTTCGAAATAGGTTTGAAATACGTATCAGGAGTGAGAATTCCTTACACAGCTATTTCTTACCAATTTTACCATGATTTAGTCAAATAAAAATGCAAAATATTTTTGTAATTTTTGAAAAGTTTTCAAAATTTTTTTTTTTCGAAAAATTTTGGACTAAAAATAAAAATAACACACAAACTAAAAACAAGGTAGATTTCCTGTTGTAGATTCCCCAGAGGGAGGGTGGAGCGAGGCTCTCTTAAATACCCAAGCATTTGAGGCTCTTATCGCTTGGTGTCAGGAATAAACAACGAGTCCTCCAAATTAGTCTATCACAATGAGCTACGGGTGAATGATTATCTAGGTGCTTCACAGCGTTTCCTTATAGAAAGGTAGTGAGTGAAGGAAGACACCAAACCATCACCTACTCCCTAAACAGTAGAAGAGAGTTTAGAAGATAATACCTCGTTAGCTGAAATTCTACAAGAGAAATTAAAGGTTAAGATCTAGATTAACACGATGCCTCTTACCACGATCGTCCTCGGACCAATTTATCTTTGAAATGATAGGGTCAACTTGTGGTTCATAGGCTAAGAGTTGGTCTATTAGATCTGGAGCAGTTCTGGCAGTGAAGAGTATTTCTTTCATAGGTTTTGACACGAACCCATTTCTCTGAGCATCATAAAGAAACACACAAAGAAATCATAAAATCCATCAACGTTAAACAGCCCAATTGGTTTCTGGTGTATGTTCAGGTTCGCCCAAGATAGTACTATAAAAATTTCCTCCAATGTACCCAAGCACCTGGAAAAGCGATAAAAGCATTAGCACGGTTTATCATTTCTACCAATCGTTCAGACATACCTGGCACGATCAGTTCCTCTCTGTTTCATGATCCAATAAGATTTGCCTCTGCCAAGGGTTTTGGGATGATTCCCAAAACATGACTGCCTCCTTCCTGTACGGCCTTGAAACGATCCCCATTAGTCCAAGATTGCCTCCGCCATATACTAAGTGCATATTCCTTGCAACTAAGACTCGACCCAATTCCTGTGCTGCTTCTACGTATTGTGGCTTAACACCAACACTACTACCGCAAAACACACAGATGTTCTCAACCGTCTCTCAAAGTGGCTTCCATTTTTATATGTATTTCTTTCTTAACTCTGGATGCCTCCAAAGGTGCAATGACGGGCTGAATTTATAGTACCTGAAAAAGGGTGAGTAATAATAGCACTAGTATCTTCTAGAGGACGTTTGTTTGCTAAACAACAAAAGAAATCGTGAAAGGTTAAAAAGTCTGGATCCTGTCTACGAAAATAAAGATAATTACAACACAAAAGCAAATCAAAGCAATAATTAAGGCAACGGAACTGTGTACGCAATACGCCACTCGCTTAGTATAAATTCATTAGGATGCGTCTTAAGAATTCATTCTTTACTCAGCCATCGCAAATGAATTAGCTCTCTTCTTTCTGATTGCCAAACACCATTCCTTCTGTTCTAAAAATGCTTCGTTTGTGCTTTTCCCTACAAAAATAACACACAAAATTAAAAACTCTACAACATGTATACATAAAATATGAAAACAAAAATTTCAACAAATTGCATGGGTTGCCTCCCTGCTAGCGCTAAATTTTTCGTCTTCAGCCAGACGTGACTGAAATCCATCTGTCAAGGTGGTTTCAGCGTCATTTTGGATGTCCTATTAAAGACAATCCCATTAGCATTGCTTTTGAAGGGTCTCTTCCAACAGTAAGCTGGTAAAAAGAATTTTCTCCCATTCAGTGCTTGTGCCACCTTTTTAACCTTTGTTGCTCCAGTGATTCCTGAAAAGAAAGAAAGAAAATCAGGAGGTCTTGTATGGTGCTTGACCTTGAATGGAAGTTCCATTTTGTCAAGCTTCTGGGTGATATCTTTGATTTGTACTCCCCGATACATCGATGTTTCTCCTGAATGCTCTGGATTTTCAATTTAGTCAGACATTTGCTCCTCCATTTGCTCTGCTTCTTGCTCCACCTTTTCTTCACAGATGTATTTGAAAATTTCCATATTCAGCTCTTCATCTGTCATCTGTAAATACATGCTTCAAAATTGTCAACCTGAGGATGAAAAGAATTGTAAATTTTTAGGTCTTCATCCTCTGATCTGACTGGAATGGATGGTCCAAGAAGATCTTCTTCAAACATCGTAGCAAAGAATGCTCCAAGATCTTCATTTTGAGGATTGAAAGTTTGATCCTCCTTTGTTGGTGCAATTGGTACAAACAGCTCAGCTTCTTTGTCATCGTCAGAGTCAGAATAATAAAAATCAAATTGGGACTTTGTTGGTGCAGGCTCCTGAACTGATACCTCAGATTCTTGATACTGCTCAGCCTCGTCCTCTATTATGATGTCATGATGAATCTTAGGATATTCGAAGGCTTCTTCAGTATTATTTGAATTTACTCCGTGAGATATGTGATTCAGGTTATCTGTTAATTGTCTAACTTGATCTGTCATCCTCTGTATAGACGCTGCTTGACTCTGAATTTGTACATTAAATTGAGCTTCTCGTTTCTCGAGCCAATCTTTTAGCATGTCATTCAACTGATCTTCCTCTGTTGATCTGGTTCTTGATGAAGATCGTAGATGGATGGTGGATAAGATGAAAAATGTGATGATTCTTCGTACCTTGAATGATTCCAATAATTCTGCCACTCTAAAAGGTAAATACATTGATCGCTCGGGTGGTTACCATCACATATTACACATCTCCCCATTTAGTTTTGATGAGCAAATGTAGTATTGCTTGGTTCTGAAATCTAGTGATAATTGTTGGGCTGGACAATAGGCCTCAGAAAACCAGACTATTGCTCCCAGATTTGGGGTGCATCTTCTTCTAGTAAAGCTCGTAATCTTCAAAATGTTCCATTTTTTCAACCACCTGAAAACAAAAGAAAGAAATAAAAATTACAGATAAAAATAAAGAAAATTAGATACAAGTAAATTGGATAGCTTCAAAATTAACAACTCAAGAAAAATAAGTCCCTGGCAACGCGCCAAAAACTTGACCGGCATAAACACACACGTATACCGCAAGCGCACGTATCGTTCAAGTAGTATAAAAATATCGATCCCACAAGGACTTAATTCCTACTATTGTTATTAATTATTGATACTATTTATTTACAGGTATCTAATTATATGGAGAAGAGAATGATTGTTTGATGGTTTTGAATGTGGTTTTCCTTAATTTAAAATAAATAAAATAAACAAAAGAAAATACTAAGGAAAATAACAAAAGACTCAAAGATCTAGGGTTGTGAATCATTCTAATATCTTTTAAAAGATGAAGTGATTATTTTATGTTTGTGTAATAAATCAGTTTACTAACCTGGAACACGAATTTATGCGAAAACATCTGTCGATGGTCAGACGCAAATACCCAGTTTAACCCAATTGAATCGTATGTCTATGTCAATTAAATTACCTGGATTCATTAAGTTTAAGTTCCAATTATGGCTACCCCCGCCCGACAAGTATATGTCTATCCTATAAGGAAATCTATTAAAGGGTTATCTATCCTCAAGGAAGATCGTGTGCTATTAAGTCAAAGGTTGAAACCAAAAATCCATATGTCTAGTTCATTTTAGATTTACCATATCAATCTTATTGGTGATCAAACAATACGAAGCATTAAGCTTAAGACTTAATAGGTAAACCTTTAAATTACTCAAACTATAAAATAACCTCTTATAAACCGGTGATATTAGATTTTATCACAACCCTAGAAAACTAACTTTAGTTACAACACATAATTAGGACAAGTAAGAAAAAGACATAAAAAGTAAATGCAGAAAAATAAATAAAATGCTAAGGTAAAAGGAATTACTTCTACTATTAACTATTTAGATATCTCCCATAAAATAATATATATACTTGTGATAATTTTACCAACCAGCCATATAGGCGGTAACCTGATTAAGTCAAATTAAGATCAACCAGCCATTAAGGTGGTAATATTTGTTAATAAACCAGTCATAAAGGCGGAACAAAAATAAACCAGCCATAAAGGCGGAACAATAAATAAACCAATCGACCAGTATGACGGTATCCTCATTAAGTCAGGTTTAACCAGATTAAATTGAATAAACAACCGACCAGTATGGCGGTATCCTCATTAAGTCAGATTTTAAATAGTTTATATATTATATTTTAGGGAGATTAATCTAAATAGCAATAGTAAAAGAATTACCTTTTCACCTTAGCATGGAGAAGTTACCCTCGCATAGTAAAACGGTAAAAAGTAAAAATAAAATTACTATTAAAAAAAAATAGTATTACTATTGATATTTCAGAACTTAATTAAAATTAAATACAAAACTGAAATTGAAAGAAACTAAGAAGAAAACTCCCTATTTACATAAGAGGATTTCAAGAAAAGGTACATTTGAAACTGAAATTTGAAGCTGAATTTATAGGCCCTGGTAGACCTTGGACGTCGCGACGCCAAGGGCTTTGGCGTCGCTACGCGATGACGTGGCGCGACCTTATTGGTTGCTCGGCATCTTACCGGACACGTGGCAGGGCGGCTGAAAAATTTCGGCTCATTTAATTTTGACACGTGGCATGCGGCGCACGTTAGTAGATCGCTTGTGATGATTACATGTGGCACAGCGCATGTTAGCAAAGTCAAACTTCTCAAACTCTGACTTGTGGACCCGGCGCACGTTAGGCGTCGCGAACGCAAAAATTACGAAAATGCCATTTTTTTGCCAATTTTCACTGTTAACTCCAAATCCCCTCCATAATGTCCTGAAACTTTATTTATCTACAAAATAACACAAAACACATCAAAATATTCACAAAACTCAAGAAACTATACAAAATATTAAGTTAAATGAGTGGAAAATAGTGATACATTTACCACTCATCATTGGCCTAGTAGCTGTTGTTATAGGCAAACTCAACCAAAGGAAGATAGGTATCCCAATTTCATCTAAAGTCTAGTATACATGTGCAGAACATGTCCTCTAAGGTTTGAATGTCCTTACATGCATATAAAAATCCAAACAATAATAAAATATTTACCATGCACAAGACAGTTAAAGCAACGAATTGACATAACTAATTATGCGTAACTAAATAATAGGAAACTGAATATATTAAATGAAGATATAGTAATATGGATTAAAATCATACATATTAATAGAAATAATACTAATGCATGCAGGTAAACATGATGTGTAATATATAGCTCCTAACTTGGCATCAGAGAGTCGATCGGATATTCTTATTAAGTGCACATGTTCGGCCTGATGTGTTCTAGGACTAGCCGAAGATATCGTGTGAAATTGGAAAATAAGAGAGGGTGCCCTCATGTTGTACCTTTGAGTTGTTATAGCTCATAAGTCACCTCTGAAGTCTAGGTTACTGCTTGAACTCGTACTAGAAGGTATGAGACTCTAAGGATCAGTGTTTGTTTCTCTCTTTCTATAGGGTTTCAAGTTTAAGAATTTTAGCATGGATTCTGGATTATGTCTTCTCTCCTTTTGTGAAGGGGAAGCCCCCCATTTTTATAGTGTTAATGAGGGATTCAAAGTTGGAAGGGAAACATGATCCCTCTCTTAGCTCTCGTCTGTCTGCGTAATCATAGTCTGTAATGTTCGAGTCATGTACGGTTGAATATTGAATTTGATTTATACATCCAACCGGTAATTAATCAATATGTGACTTCAGCCCTTGGAATTCTGCACATGTGTTGACCGTTTTAATGCATTCCTGGTCGGATGTTTAATTTGAAATTTATATCTGGCCGACCATTATCATATACCATGATTTTGGTAACTGACAATCTGCACATTCAATGACAGTTGTGTTTGTCCGGCTTGATTTAGGGTTTTTCAAGGGATATCCGGCCGGAGTTTTTGATTTGAGAGAAGGTAGACAGGACATATGTGATATCCGACTGGATTTTGGAAGTATTCCCTATAGTTCATTCTTTCAGGGAGTTACCTTCCTTGCAATTTCATAATTTTCAAGAGTGTCCTCGTTAGAGACTCATGATCGGGCTACACGTAAAAATATAATGTCTACAGTCTCCCCAACTTTGGTAGGCTTATGCAGTGTGTGACAATGACAAGTCTATCAAAGTCATGCATGCATTTTTACTTACTTGGGGCATCTGACATTGTCGGACTTACATTTGCCTTGTAGTGCTTCGTTCGTTGATATATGGGCCTTCGGGCCTTCCGATGCTTTGATCGGTGGTCAGATGTTTCGATCTCAACTCTGTAGTTCTTAGATGAGTGATGGATCCTTGAGTTTCTCAATGCTTCAATCAGTTGAGGCGTTTCGACCTCTGTCTGCGTGCTTCGTTTTCATTCCGAGGCCCTACTCTATTCCTAGAGCTATCTGTGGTGCTTCGACCTTAGTCTGCACCGCATTCTCAGAGCCGTCTGCTTTTTCGTCCTCATTCTCGATGCTCTACTCCATTCTTGGAGTTATCTGTGATGCTTCGACCTTAGTCTGCACTCAATTCCCAGAGCTGTCGACTATTTTTTTTCCTCATTCCCGAGGCCATACTCCATTCATGGAGCAATCGGTGATGTTTCGACCTCTGTCTACACCTCATTTCTAGAGTTGTCTACTGTATTGTCCTCATTCTTGAGGTATTACACCATTCTCGGAGTTATCTGTGACGCTTGGACCTTAGTCTGTACCATATTCCTAGAGCTATTTGTTGTGCTGTCTTCAGTCCTGAAGTCCTACTCCGTTACCGAAGTTATATGTGATTCTTCAACCTCAGTCTGCACCTCATTCCTTGAACCATTTATTGTGTTGTCCTCATTCCCAAGGTTCTACTCCATTCCCGGAGTTATCTATGGCGCTTCAACCTCAGTCTGCATCCTATTCCCAGAGCCGTCTGTTGTTGTCCATATTTTCGAGGTCCTACTTCATTCCCAAAGTTATATGTGATGCTTTAACCTCAGTCTGACACCCATTCCTGGAGCTGCTTACTGTGTTATCCTCATTCCCGAGGTTCTACTCTATTGCCGGAGTTATCTGTGATACTTTGACCTTAGTCTGCACCCCATTCTCGGAGCCGTTTGTTGTGTTATCTTTATTCCCGAGGTCCTACTCCATTCCCGGAGTTGTTTCTCATGACATTCTAAATTTGTATTCTTCTCTGTATCCATCATTTTAACGTTCCCAATCCATTAGCGTTCCAAATCCATCCAACTCTTCAAGTATGTCAGTGTTCGAAGTTAGCTTATAAATTTATTGGTGTTCTAACTCCGTCGATGTTCCAATTAGCATTTCTAGTCTTTCAGCTTCCTAGTTTGTTAGTATTCCCAACCCATTGGTGTTCCAATTCTATTGGCATTCAAAATCCTTCCAACTTTTCAAGTCTGTCAGTGTCCCAAGTTTGCTTTTGAATTTTTTGGTGTTCTAACTTCGTTAGTGTTCTAATCGGCATTTCCAATCTTTCAGCGTCCCAATTCATTAGTATTCCAAACCTGTTGGTGTTATAATTCTATTGGCATTCCAAACTCGTTCCATATCTATTGGTGTTCCAATTCCTTTCATCAATGTTCCAAATCCTGCAGTGTTCTAAATGTTGAGTTCTTATAAGGTCCCAAGAATCATCAAAATCAAGCAAGAAATTCGCATGAATACATCAAAGAAGTAAGGCGGAATACATACTCACATTGAACGGTTTGAGATGCGAAGAACAAAAACCTTCAAGCCTCCCTCAAAGTCACGGCAGCAGCTCCTCCTTGCAGTGGGTTGTGCGGTTTTACTGGTTTTTTTGTCCCTCCAAGAATCGGCCATTGATGAACACCTTGGAAGCTCCAAGCTTCAAGCTCCAAAATTGATTCCAAGCTCACAAGAACACTGCCCTAACACCTTTGTATCACTCAAGTGTATGTGCTAGCACTTGATTTTTGCAACAAAAATCGTTTCTTGCTTCTCTTTTACGTTCGGCAGATGCAGAAACAGAGAAGAAGAAAAATGGCTCCAAGCCGAAAATGAGAGAGGAGGGAAAAAGAAGATACCGTAATTGGTGTGAGAGAGAAAGAAAAAATTGTAAATATGTTTTTATAATTTCCAAAATTAATTAAAACCATTTACCACTTTTTCATTTTCCATTTACTAAAAAATCAAAAAGCAAAAGTCAAAAGCAAAAAGCAATAAATGCTTTTCAACTACCACATCAATCACTCAAATCAAGTGACAACTTGTCACATCACTCAAAGTGACATTTGATTTGACGCTTGATGTGACTTGCGATTTGACGTTCGATTTGACTTGCGTGCCGCACTCGAATTCGAAATGCGAATGCGCTCGTAAATAATCCCGGGCTCGGGTTCGCTAATTCCAAATTAACGAATTTTCCGTCGCGTCGTAATTAAACGATTACGCCTAATGAAATCACTATTCACGTCGCTAACGAATTAATTCTAAATTAATTTGTTCGCCCGAATTAAAATCTAATTTAATTCCGCGTCGAAATCCAATTTCGTATAATATATCAAATATATTATTTTATCGATTAATTCCAAATTAATCATTCTCTCTCTTTAATTAATATTTTATCCCAGATAAAATATCTCCGCAATTAATCCCAGATTAATTTTCTCTCTCTTCTAATTAATCCCAGATTAATTATAGTGCGAGTCATACATCATCGGTGAATCTTCGGGAAGCGACCCATGAGATCCCCGGATATGTTGGCAGTAAATACGGTCGTCGGACTATCCGAACACGTAAGTACCTCGTACTACGTTTGTACTGATTTACAAGACAAGGTTGGCTTCTAGCAAAGCGCCATGCCTACCCAATTCTCCGGAAATATCCTTATAGGAATATTAGATCTATATCAAGCGTAGTATACCGAAGTATTGCGTATTTCTGTCCAATATCGGATGTTCACGTGCTAGGCCTGGGGCTGGAATTGTGTCTGCCCCGTACGAAGCACATATCAGATGTCTGGTAACTAGTCTCTATAATCGGATATTCATGACCTTGTCATAATATCCCGATAGCTCGAGCATTTTGGAGAACGAGTTCCGTATCCTACGTGACCATCATCTCCATATGACTGGAGTGACACTTCCGTCTTGACATCACACCTAACACACTACGATTCTCAATATACCCAGCATCGGCGTACACAGAACCGGTTAAAGCCCTAGACGACCTCAACTAAAGTATATTGATTGTCATATGTATTAGCGGTGCAAGTCTCAGGTTAAGACCAAATACACCTACCCTGATTGCAGACTCCCATAGACACATAGTCATACTACCAATGGGATTCCGCGGGGGGGGGGGTTTATCCAGAGCGAAGCTGTTTCCCGTACCATCGGTAAAACACAACCTCCTATTACACTTGCATGAGTATCCTATACCCAAATATATGAGAACTATGCCGCTGTGCCCTCACAAACGCGCACAAGTGTAATACTAGTCTTTTACGTATTTATCGATGTCCAATCTCGATAATACTCTGACTAGGGATATTTAATGATTTATCCTTCGTGGACTGATACTGTCTCATATCATTCTCTGTCCAGGAACAAATCATAGGGACCTCTCATCATTTATATATCTTGGTGATCTAATCACAAATGATAAGAGTGCAATCTCATTTGTCACATAGTTAATTTGTACAACAACACCGTGATCTGTACAAATAGTGACGCTATGGGTCATAATTGTCCAACACTAAATCTATCTAATCTTTCCAAATTTATCGGCGTTCTAAACCTCTTTAACTTTCCAATCCTTGTGGCATTCCAACTCCATTTGTGTTCCAAATTCATTGGCGTTCCAAACCCTTTGGTGTTCCAAATCCATTTCCATATCCTTTGGCATTCCAAGTCCGTTGGTGTTCCAAATCCTTTGACGTTCCAAGCCAGTTTGTGTTCCAAATCCGTTAGTGTTCGAAACCCACTAGTGTTCCAAATCCACTTCCAAATCCTTTGGCATTCCAAACCCGTTGGTGTTCCAAATCCTTTAGCGTTCCAAACCCGTTCAATTTGTTTCATCTTTTAAGGTTGTCCTTTTTCTTTATTGGTCAAGGTGCTCTAAAACCTCTATTTGCCTCAAGATATTCCAAACATTCTTCTATCATTGGCATACCTATGTGCACGACGGCATTCTAAATATTTTCTGTCATGGGAATCCAAAATGTCGTTGTCGTAGTCATTCTTAATATTGGTCATTCCAAAGCCTTCTCTATCATAGGATATTTTCAAAACCCAACTGCGCGGTGGAAGTCGGCCCCAATTACCACTTTTGGGTGGGCTTCGCCCCAAATATTTCCTTCTATAAGAGCTTTTCCCCCAATATTCTCTTTTAGGCTGGCTTCGCCCCCATGTCTTGTCTTTCTGGCTTTGGCTACTTTGTGTCTTATAGGTTTCAATTCTTGACTGCAACTGAGTGTTCTATATTTTGCTTTGTTCAAATTTTCTGAAAAACAAACGTTATATGTATGCATGTATGCATGTATACATGTGTGCAAATGATCTTTAGTTGTATGCCCTTCTTTTAGGTGGAGAGAGTCGTGATGCTTTTTCTGCAGAGACAACATCAAATTCTGTCCTATTTTTGCCCAACTTTCCTTCGAGGTTCTCCATTTTACTTTCCAAATTATTTTTATCATGCAATGACTCTTGACATGTTCTAAAAAAAATCTTCTTAAAATTCCATATATTTCCAAAGTTTGAGCGTTGTCTAAATTCAAAATTCAATTCCAAAAAAGGTTTTACCCTTCAAATGTTTTTTCGTGTGATTGTGTAAATTTTTTACAAAGAACTATGTGCAACCCAAATTGGTTTATTCTGGTACTAAGTGTAAATTAGTGCTAACATTCTAGTTCATTTTATCATTTCCTATGTTAAGTTAATCTAACACCTAGTTAAGGATAAACAAATTTTTTTTATATAAAAATGATCTTGATCCCTAACTTCCTTAAGTCGTCAGATTGCTTTTTAACGTAAAGATTTCATATTTGTGATGCTAGTACCTCATCACTCAATAATTTCACTAACATAAGTTGCTTTGCATAATAAATATTTGAGTTGTCATTTGACGCAAAAGTACTCGTAGGGTTCAAGATACTCTTGGTTACTAAACAATTTAAAAAGTAGAGTAGATTCGTGGGATTTTCCTCTTTCGTTTTCTATCTTTTCTCTTTTTACCCTTTTTTTTTTCTTTTTTTTTTTCCCATTTTTTTTCTTTTCTTTGTGTCATCTCATTAACCTAGCATCATCTCAGCCTCAACTTTACAAAAGAGTTAAGTGAATCTCAAGCATTTTGGCTATCTCTACAAATCGTGCCAGTATAATTTCTTTCTAGGTAGGCAACATAGTTCTAAGTGTAAGTTTTTGACCGGTGTAAACACACACGTATAACGCAAGCGCACATATCGTTCAAGTAGTATAAAAATATCGATCCCACAAGGACTTAATTCCTACTGTTGTTATAATTGTTGAATCTATTTATTTACAAATATCTAATTAAATGGAGAAGATAATGATTGTTTGATTGGTTGAATGTGGTTTTCCTTAATTAAAATAAAAAAAAAATACTAAGGAAAATAACAAAAGACTCAAAGATCTAGGGTTGTGAATCTTTCTAATATCTTTTAAAAGATGAAGTGATTATTTTATGTTTGTGTAATGAATTGGTTTACTAACCTGGAACACGAAATTATGCGAAAGCCTCTGTCGATGGTCAGACGCAAATACCAGTTTAACCCAATTGAACCATATGTCTATGTCAACCAAATTATCTGGATTCATTAAGTTTAAGTTCCAATTATGGCTACCCCCGCCCGACAGGTATATGTCTATCCTGTAAGGAAATCTATTAAAGGGTTATCTATCCTAAGGAAGATCGTGGGCTATTAAGTCTAAGGCTGAAACCTAATATTCATTTGTCAAGTTTATTTTAGATTTACCACATCAATCTTATTGGTGATCAGACAACAAGAAGCATTAAGCTTAAGACTTAATAAGTAAACCTTTAAATTACCCAAACTATAAAATAACCCCTTATAAACCGGTGATATTAGAATTCATCACAACCCCAGATAACTAACTTAGTTACGACACATATTTACAGGTAGTAAAAACTTAAATAAAATAAAAGACATAAAGTAAAGTGCTGAAAAGTAAATTGCTGAAAAGTAAATGATGAAAAGTAAATGCTGAAAATTAAATACTGAAAATTAAATGCTGAAAAGTAAATGCTGAAAGTAAATTACTGAAAAGTAAATGCTGAAAGTAAATTGCTGAAAAGTAAATGCTGAAAGTAAATTGCTGAAAAGTAAATAAAGTAAAAGTACAATAAAAGAAAATGCTGAGGTAAAAGGATCCACTTTTATTACTTCTATTTTAGATATCTCCCTTAATATAATATATTAACTTTGCATGATAATTACCAACCAGCCATATAGGCGGTATCCAGATTAAGTCAAATTAATAATTAATTACCAACCGACCAATCAGGCTGTATCCAGTTTGTCAGGTTAAAACCAATTTAAATAATTACCAACCGACCAATATGGCGGTATCCTCGTTAAGTCAAGTTTTAACTAGTTTATATATTATAATTAAGGGAGATTAATCTAAATATTAGTAATAAAAGTTTTACCTTTTACCCCAGCAAATGGGAGTTACCTCCTCATTACTGAAAAGTAAAAACTGAAAATTAAAGAAAAAAAGTATTGTGCGTAAAAGTAAATTATGGAAAGTAAAAACTGAAAAGTAAAGAAAATAAAGTGCGAAAATGAAATAAATTACTGAAAGCTGTAAATACACAAACAAGATACAATATTCTTACTATTATTAAGGAATTCCTTAGAAGAAAATATGAATTTACAAGTGAAATTGCTTGGTATTTATAGGCAAAATTTTGCCTCCATCAAATCATCCACTAAATCCATTATTAATTGCTCCACTAATTGCTTATCATGTTTGGTGGTGATTTGATAATTTTTATTATTTATTTATTAAATTTTTTTTTGCTTTGAAAATGATTGAAAGTGACTTTAATAATTACACACAACACACTTCTGGATGGTTCATCAATTTTCGGACATGAAATATTCTGAATTCGAAATTATTTTGTCTTTAAAAGTTGTATATCTTTGAGTCTTATTTAATCTAGAACTTGAATCAGCTCAATCCGATATCGGAGTAAAAAGTTATGCCCAAAATACGACAGATGCGCAAAATTGGAATTTCCAAAACTGCACTTCGTTAAAATGCCTTTCAAGTTTCCAATCTCCAAAATTAGTATGTCAAGTCCAATTTTTGCCCTTATTTGACCCACATTTCTTTCTAAATGATTTCATTGTGTCCCAATATTATTTTATCTGCAAAATAAACTAAAACACATCAAAATGTTCATCAAACCCGAGAAACTAAACAAAATATTAAGTAAAAGGGGCGGTAAATATTGATATATTTCCGCTCATCACACCCCCAAACTTAACATTTTGCTAGTCCTCGAGAAAAACAACAAAAAATAAATACAAGAAACAATTAAAATTAAACTAAGCCACTTTCGTAGGGATCACGGTTGCATTTAGCTTATGCAACAAGCCTTTAAACCCCTAAGTGTCCGTAGTGGACGAGTTGTAGTCTCGTGAGGGTTTACAACAATGATACCCACAAACATTTTACAAAATTAAAAATAAAGTAAAACTAATGCACACAAAAGTAAAAAGACAAGCGAAAAGAGAATAAAGAAGTTAATGACTAATCAGATGAAACTTCTACTTCAAGTTACTAATTGTTTTGTTTCTTTCTAAATTATCGAATAAGTAAATTCTCCGATTATTTTTACCATTCTCCATATACACAGCCAACAAAATTTTAAACAACTCATTTTTGCCCACAACAGTCACAAGTGCAGTTGATAAGAGAGTAATATTTTTGTCTTAAAGTTTTAACAGAATTCACACCTTTTGTAGCAATGGAATAATTTTTCTAATTTTTCTAATTTTTTTCTTTGATCTTTGATTTTTTTTATTTATATACAATATCCTCCATCTATGTAGCGAGTGTTGGGTCGGTGACTCCCAAACCTGTTGGCTTTAGGGCACCAGGTGTTAAGACACCCCTACGGACTTAATTACTCAGACTTCAGATATATATATTTTTGCAACATCTTTGATCCTTGTAGCGAGCTTTGGGCCAGTGAATCCCAAACCAGTTGGTATTAGGGCACTAGGTGTTAAAACACCCTTACAGACTTAATAACTCGGATCTCAGATGTTTTTTTTACTCCATCACTTTTTGAGATGCTTCCTCCAATTAAACTAGAGCACTGAATATTACAAACTTTTCAATTTTAGCTCATGTCCGTATGTTACCATGCATGTTGATAATATCTGCTAACTGAGCATATGAAGATCCATTTTAGTCAGTTTTATGGAGAATTTAGAAATTAAATAATTCAAAAAGAAATAAACAAAAATTAACTTGTTCCGAAATATGTTTAAGATACGTCTCAGAAGTGAAAACTCCTTACTCAGCTATCTCTTACCAATTTCACATTTTTAGTCAAAATAAAAACAAAAAACGCAAAATATTTTTGTAATTTTTGAAAATTTTCAATTTTTTTTTTTGTTTTCGAAAAATTATGGACTAACTAAAAATAAAAACAACACCAAACTAAAAACAAGGTACTGATCAACTAATTCCCTCCCCCAAACCTAAATGAGACATTGTCCCCAATGTCTTAAACAGTAGAAGAATAGTTTAGAAGATAATACCTGGTTAGCTGAAATTCTACAGGAAATTAAAGGTTAAGATCCAGATTAATCCGACGCCTCTTACCACGATCGTCCTCGGACCAATTTATCTTTGAAATGATAGGGTCAACTTGTGGTTCATAGGCTAAGATTTGGTCAATTAGATCCGGAGCAGTTCTGGTAGTGAAGAAAAGTTCTTTTAAAGGTTTTGACACACGAACCATTTCTCCGGGCATCATCAAGAAACACACAAAGAAAATCATAAAATCCATCAACGTTAAACAGCCCAATTCTCTGGTGTATGTTCAAGTTCGCCCAAGATAGCACTATAAAAATTTCCTCTAATGTGCCCAAGCCACCTGGCAAAGCAATAAAAGCATCAGCACAATTAATCATTTCTACCAATCGTTCACACATACCTGGCACGATCAGTTCCTCTCCGTTTGATGGTCCAATAAGATTTGCCTCCGCCAAGGGTTTTGGGATGATTCCCAATAATGTAACTGCCTCCTTCCTGTACAGCCTTTGAAACGATCCCCATAAGTCCAAGATTGCCTCCGCCATATACTAAGTGCATATTCCTTGCAGCTAAGACTCGACCCATTCATGTGCTGCTTCTACGTATTGTGGCTTAACACCAACACTAGTACCGCAAAACACACAGATGTTTTCAACTCGTCTTCTTGAAGTGGCTTCCATGTTTTACTCTGGATGTCTTCAAAAGTGCAATGATGAGTTGAATTTATAACACCTGAAAAGGGTGAGTAAAATAATAGCACTAGTATCTGCCAAATGACAATTATTAGTTAAACAGTAAAATAAATCGTGATAGTCAAAAAGGTCTGGATCCTGTCGGAGAAAATAAAAGAAAACAACAAAACAAATCACAATTATTAGGAAAAGACAAAGAGATATAATATTTACAATAATTTACAGCTTGATTGACGTCTATGCGTCAAGGACAAGCTTCACATCCAATTTTCTTATAAATTGGCAAACAAGGTCTTTTTGAGTCAGATTCCCGAGACTTAACTGTTGTCTTTCTTTTTGAAATTGTGTATGTAATTTACGAATGGCTATGTGAACATATCCACTGGGATGCGTCTCAAGAGTCGAAGATATATCATCTAAAGACTCCTTACTCAAGCCATCCCTAATGAATTTAATTTTATATTCGCGATTATCAGACACCATTCCTAAAGAACGACAACGAGTATTGCAATTCCAGCGTGCAAATTTGTAACAAACACCCATTTGCTTAGCTCTACGTTTCTTTGCATAGGTGCTTCTTCCAAAACCAGGCAGATGTGAAATAAAAGATTTAGAAGACTACCTGCCAATCGGACTTGTGCTTCATTACCCAACGAATATCATTAGGAACACCATGGATCGTTAGTAATCTCATCCGTTCTAAACGAGCTTTGTAGACTTTCATCAGAGATTTTTGAGGGAGAGAAGGAAATTGCTTGTGAAGTTTTGCGAGAACTTCTACCATCGTGAAATGACTAAACCTGCAAAAATAAAACACACCAAAATAAAACAAACCAGATCACAATATATACACAAATTGCATGGGTTGCCTCTCCTGCTAGCGCTAAGTTTTAAGTCGACAGCTAGACGTGACTTCTCGAACGTTCGGCTGGATCTGAAAGTGTGACACTTTCTTTTTTCGCTCAAATGATTCTCCCCAGTAATGCTTAACACACTTGTTTTTAACCTTGAAAGTTTTGTTGGATTCAGGATCATGTATCTCAACGGCTCTATCTGGTAAAACTTTAGTGATCACAAATGGACCTGACCACTGTGATTTTGGCTTCCATGGGAAGAATTTCACCCTTGATTTGTTTAACAGTACCTTCTACCCTGGTTCAGTTGTATGCGCACTAACTTCTCATCATGTCTCTCCTTGGCCTTTTCCTTGTACAATTTGGCATCCTCAAAAGGCTGATTGTGAAATTCCTCCAATTTGTTGAGCTGTGGAACTTTTTCTCTTATGTTGTTGTAGTGCAAGAATTGGCTTTTTCAGTGCAAAAGACGCTTTATCTTCAGGCTCCACAGACAATTGACATGTTTTAAGTTTAGTTGTCAGTAGAACTTGCATTGCATTGGAGTTCTGAATGGTACTGTGTATCACATCAAGTCTGAAACTTTCCTCTTCTTTTCATCATCTGGGAAATTCATGGCCTTGAAAACATTGAATGTTACCTCTTGGTCTTGTACCCTCATGGTTAATTCTCATTTTGTACATCAATAAGGTTCGACCTGTAGCCAAGAATGGTCTCCCAAGGATGATTGGCACGTCTGTGTCTCCTCCATATCAAGGACAATAAAATCTGCTTGGAAAATGAATTTGTCAACCTTGACCAGCACATCCTCAACTACGCCTCTAGGAAATACGAGCGTTCTATCAGCAAGTTGTAGAGAGACTGAAGTTGCATTGTTTCTCCAATCTGCAGTTTCCTGAAAATAGAAAAAGGCATCAAGTTCACATAAAGCCTTACCAAAGTTATGTTCTCCTATGATGAAAGGAATGGTGAAACTGCCAGGATCTTTCAACTTTGGGGGAAGCTTCCTCTGAATGATGGCCCTGCATTCTTCTGTCAATGCTACTATCTCGTAATCTCCAATCTCTTTTCGTGAAAGAATGTCTTTCATGAATTTTACATAGCTGGGCATTTGTTCCAAGGCTTCTGCAAATGGAATGTTGATGTGCACTTTTTGAACACCTCCAAGAAACGAGCAAACTGCTTGTCCAGTTTATTTTTCTGAAGACGCTGAGGAAAAGGTGGAGGTGGAGTGATCTGTTCTTTTTCCTTTGCTTCTTTTTCCTCCATCTGTTGCTTTGTTTCTTTTGGAACTTCCTCAGCAGTTATTTTGGTTCCAACATCTTGTTGATTTTTCAGAACCGCTTTTTAACATGATGGCATGACATTGCTCCTTCCCTCGGTTCCTTGGATTGGGTTCTGTGTTGCTGGGAAGATTACCTGGCGGTCTGTAACTTTGAGCATTGGCCAGTTGTCCGATTTGATTCTCCAGTGCTTTGATTGAAGCAGATTGGCTTTGAAATATAGCATCATATGCTGCTTGTTGCTTTTTGAACATCTCTGCAATCCATTCTTTCATTTCTGGTTCTTTTTAATGTTTTTGGCCTTTGTTCTGTTGTTGAAATCCAGGTGGTGGATAGTTCTGCTGTTGGAATCCAGGTGGTGGATTGTTCTTTTGTCCTGAATTGTTGCTCCATGAAAAATTGGGATGATTCCTCCACCATGGGTTGTAGGTATTGGAATATGTATTGTTCCCATGTCTGTTGAAATTGTTGACATAATTCACCGTCTCTTCAAGTTGGTTTGGTTCTGGTGCTCCTCCATATGGTGAACTTGTGGATCCAGTGCTGAGAGTCTCCATGAATTTGCATATTTGATCCAGCTTGACGTTGACTGCTGTTTTGGCTCCACTTTCATAAATTCCTGCAATTCTTTGGATCCTGCTCCTTTTTGTTGGCCAAAAGGAATTGTTGTTGGCCATTTCTTCGATTAGGTCCCAGGCTTGATCTTCTCCTTTTGCCATTAAAGCTCCTCCAGCAGCAGCATCGATTGTGGTTCTCATTATTCCAGAAAGTCCATTATAGAAGGTTTGGACTTGAAGCCATTTTGGAATCTCATGGTGATGACATTTCCGGAGCAAATCTTTGTACCTTTCCCAAGCTTCGTAGAGAGTTTCAGAGTCTTGTTGCACAAAGATGTGATGTCATTCCTCAGCTTTCCAGTTGGCTGGTGGAAAGTACTTTGCAAGAATTTGGTGGCTAAAGTTTCCAAGTTGTGATGGAACCTGCTGGTAGTGAATATAGCCAAGCTTTAGCTCTGTCCTTCAATGAGTATGGAAAAACACGCAGTCGCATTGCTTCTTCAGCTTCTCGGTTGTAATTGAAAGTGCCGCAAACTTCCAGGAAGTTGCTAATGTGGGCATTAGGATCTTTAGTTGTATTCCCCCAAACTGACTGACTACTGAATCATCTGAATGCATGTTTTGATGTCACATGCATTTGCTGGAAATGGAGGAAGTACAATACATGAAATGAGTCTGTCAACCACTGGAATGGTTCTGTCTCGAATGGGAATTGGTGGTGCAACGTTCAAAGGTTCAGGTTCCATGTTAATGATTGCTTCTTGGCCTTCTCATCTTTCCTTTCTCAACTGTCTGATGGTTCTTTCAATCATTGGGTCAAGCGGTCGGAGTTCAAAGCTTCTGGTTCGTCTCATGTAGTTTCTGAGAACCTGAAACACAAGAAAACAAAAACAATAAGTAAAAAAGAAAATTAGATACAAGTAAAGGTATCTAACCTTAAAACTAATAGTGAAAGATAAATAAGTCCCGGGCAACGGCGCCAAAAACTTGACCGCGTAAACACACACATATAACGCAAGCACACATATCGTTCAAGTAGTATAAAATATCGATCCCACAATGACTTAATTCCTACTGTTGTTATTAATTGTTGAATCTATTTATTTAAAAATATCTAATTAAATGGAGAAGAGAATGATTGTTTGATTGGTTGAATATGGTTTTCTTAATTAAAATAAATAAAATAAACAAAAGAAAATACTAAGGAAAATAACAAAAGACTCAAAGATCTAGGGTTGTGAATCTTTCTAATATCTTTTAAAAGATGAAGTGATTATTTTATGTTTGTGTAATGAATTGGTTTACTAACCTGGAACACAAAATTATGCGAAAGCCTTTGTCGATGGTCAGACACAAATACCTAGTTTAACCCAATTGAACCATATGTATATATCAACCAAATTATCTGGATTCATTAATTTAAGTTCCAATTATGGCTACCCCCGCCCGACAGGTATATGTGTATCCTGTAAGGAAATCTATTAAAGGGTTATCTATCCTCAAGGAAGATCGTGGGCTATTAAGTCTAAGGCTGAAACCTAAAATTCCTTTGTCAAGTTTATTTTAGATTTTCCACATCAATCTTATTGGTGATCAGACAACAAGAAGCATTAAGCTTACGACTTAATAAAGTAAACCCTTAAATTACCCAAACTATAAAATAACCCCTTTTAAACCGGTGATATTAGAATCCATCACAACCTCAGATAACTAACTTAGTTATGACACATATTTACGGGTAGTAAAAACTTAAATAAAATAAAAGATATAAAGTAAAATTCTGAAAAGTAAATTGCTGAAAAGTAAATGACGGAAAGTAAATGCTGAAATTAAATACTGAAAATTAAATGCTGAAAAGTAAATGCTGAAAGTAAATTACTGAAAAGTAAATGCTGAAAGTAAATTGCTGAAAAGTAAATGCTGAAAGTAAATTGCTGAAAAGTAAATAAATTAAAAGTACAATAAAAGAAAATGCTGAGGTAAAAGGATCCACTTTTATTACTTCTATTTTAGATATCTCCCTTAATATAATATATTAACTTTGCATGATAATTACCAACCAGCCATATATGCGGTATCCAGATTAAGTCAAATTAATAATTAATTACCAACCGACCAATCAGGCTGTATCCAGTTAGTCAGGTTAAAACCAATTTAAATAATTACCAACCGACCAATATGGCGGTATCCTCATTAAGTCAAGTTTTAACTAGTTTATATATTATAATTAAGGGAGATTAATCTAAATATTAGTAATAAAAGTTTTACCTTTTACCCCAGTAAAGGGGAGTTACCTCCTCATTATTGAAAAGTAAAAACTGAAAATTAAAGAAAAAAAAAAGTATTGTGCGTAAAAGTAAATTGCGGAAAGTAAAAACTGAAAAGTAAAGAAAATAAAGTGCGAAAGCGGAAATTAATTACTGAAAGCTGTAAATAAACAAACAAGATACAATATTCTTACTATTCTTAAGGAATTCCTTAGAAGAAAGTATGAATTTACAAGTGAAATTGCTTGGTATTTATTGGCAAAATTTTACTTCCATCAAATCATCCACTAAATTCATTATTAATTGCTCCACTAATTGCTTATCATGTTTGGTGGTGATTTGATAATTTTTATTATTTATTTATTTATTTATTTTTTTGCTTTGAAAATGATTGAAAGTGACTTTAATAATTACACACAACACACTTCTGGATGGTTCATCAATTTTCGGACATGAAATATTCAGAATTCGAAATTATTTTGTCTTTCAAAGTTGTATATCTTTGAGTCTTCTTTAATCTGAAGCTTGAATCAGCTCAATCCGATATCGGAGTTAGAAGTTATGCCCAAAATACGACAGATGCGGAAAATTGGAATTTCCAAAACTACACTTCGTTAAAACGCCCTTTCAAGTTTCCAATCTCCAAAATTAATGTCATGTCCAATTTTTGCCCTTATTTGACCCACATTTCGTCCTAAATGATTTCATTGTGTCCCAATATTATTTTATCTGCAAAATAAACTAAAACACATCAAAACATTAATCAAACCCGAGAAACTAAACAAAATATTAAGTAAAAGGGGCGGTAAATATTGATATATTTTCCGCTCATCACACCCCTAGACCTAACATTTTGCTAGTTGTAGGCATTGCATTTTCGCATGTGAAACCCGATGATGAGTCTCAGTTGGAGGCACTACCTTTTTAGCTAAGGATATTGCGGGAAACAGAGGTCGGAAGGGGAAATTCAGAATAAGTACGTCATCAGAT
Organism: Zanthoxylum bungeanum; assembly: GCA_019454045.1. Lineage (NCBI taxonomy): Eukaryota > Viridiplantae > Streptophyta > Magnoliopsida > Sapindales > Rutaceae > Zanthoxylum > Zanthoxylum bungeanum. The sequence continues at coordinate 4,731 of SKCR01000328.1, read as the reverse complement.
TCATTTCGCAAGTTCACTGTCTTCGTTAGTGCTGCGTTCGTTACTTCGTTCGAACATCAGGTAGATTGTGGACGTTCGTGTAGCATTCGAATGGGCGTTCGAACGGCGTCGGTGTTTCTGGTTTTGCTGCTAGCCTCGCACCCCAGCCCAATTAGCCCCCCAAAGCCCATAAAAACACATCCCAATTAATAAAACACATTTAAAACACATGGGAAATTAAATTAAATATTACATTAAATATTAAGGTAAATATTAATAATGTATTTGAATTAAATAAAATATTTAAACCATTTACCAATTAAATAAACATAATATAATTATACCTAATTAAGACAAATCAAATATATTAACTTCCTAACTAAACAAATCACATATTAAATTAAAAAGATGTCATGCCTAATTAAAATCAATTATAACAAATTAAAGATATTGTATTCCTAATCTAAACCAAATTGTCCCCCCTCAATCTTTGACTTTCCTTGCTCAACACAAAATCAAATCCCTTCCTTGTAAGACAAGGTGAAGCCCTAGCCATTCTCTATATAAACAACCCCTAACCAAGACATGCATTCTCCTAGCTCATTCATACAAAAAAAGCCTCTCCTAGTTCATTCACACAAGAAACACCAAAGCTTATTGACACAACTCTCCCTCACTCTCAATAACCGAAGATCACAAACCAAAGAACCCTCATTGCCTTGACCAAAATACATCCCGAACAGCCCCTAACCATCACTAAAAACCACCTCCATAAACTCCCCACACATCACCGAAAATACACCCCCAAAACAGCATCTAAATCCTCTTAAAACAGTCCCTAAAATCCTCAAAACAGTAACATAAAAAACTGCATTCATAATCCTTAAAATAATCACACAAGACTACACTAAAAACCCACAAAAAACTTGGAACAGTCCGTTGAAACGTCAAGACAAGTGACCTAAACAGTGAGTAGCAAAGCAGAGACCGAACAGCAGCAGAACGGAGACCGAACAACAAGTAAAACAGCAAAACAGTGAGCTAGGACGCTAAACCAGTGAACCGGAGAAGTTGAGGAGCTGTACCCTTCCGACGTCCGTGAAATGCAAGCCTGAAAGTTGGCAAAAAGGTTAGACCTGAGGGTATTTTCCACACTTGTTTTCCGTTTTATTTGTATTATTTATTGAGTATTGCTTGCATGATTGTCATGTTGAAATGCATGTTGTGGCCTTTGAGTAGATAAATTTGCATGAATTATGAGATGTTGTATGTTGTGGCTTTAAAATAAAATGAGCGATGTGTCAACTCTCACGGTATATCGGATGGAAACCCGGACATAAATTTCATAGCCGATTCCGAATGGACAGTAGTATGATCTGTACTCGGGATACAACTCCACGTACCGCTTGAGTAAACGGCACCCTCTTTTGTTTTGTGTTGCTTTGGTTTATTTATTTTTCGTCACTTGAATTCTGCATGTTGCTTATTTATGCATGATTCAATCGAGCGCATGGGCTTAGTAAGTGCGATGAAAGGTCCCCTATTTGGAGGGGTTAAAACCCCTTACCACGATGCTTTGCCGCGCCGGTTGATGTGTGTTCGGTTGAATGCAAGATACGTTCAATCGGGCATACTAAGTTTGATATTATTGTTTTTAGTTCTTTGTATGCATGATTCAATCGAGCGCATGGGCTTAGTAAGTGCAATGAAAGATCCCCTATGGGGAGAGGTTAAAGCCCTTTACCACGATGCTTTGCCGCGCCGGTTGATGTGTGTTCGGTTGAATGCAAGATATGTTCAATCGGACATACTGAGCTTGACATTATTGTCTTTATTCTTTGTGTTCCATGCATCAGGCCTAGTTCCGTTCGAACGCGTTCTCGAACGCTACACGAACGCGAACCTTCTGTTTACCGTTCGAACGTATTCTCGAACGGTAAACATCATGATAACATTTGATTGCCCCTCTGTATTACGCGTTTTCGAATGGTAAACAAAAGGTTCACGTTCGTATAGTGTTCGAGAACGCGTTCGAACGGAACCAGACCTGATGCGTGATAAGACTAAGAAAGTGCGTGCGCGTTCGCGTAGCGTTCGTGAACGTGTTCGAACGGTAAACAGAAGGTTCGCGTTCGTGTAGCGTTCGAGAACGCGTTCGAACGGAACCAGGCCTGATGCATGCAACACAAAGAATAAAGACAATAATGTCAAGCTCAGTATGTCCGATTGAACATATCTTGCATTCAACCGAACACACATCAACCAGCGCGGCAAAGCATCGTGGTAAAGGGCTTTAACCCCTCCCCATAGGGGATCTTTCATTGCACTTACTAAGCCCATGTGCTCGATTGAATCATGCATACAAAGAATTAAAAACAATAATATCAAACTTAGTATGCCCGATTAAACGTATCTTGCATTCAACCGAACACACATCAATCGGCGCGGCAAAGCATCGTGGTAAAGGGTTTTAACCCCTCCAAATAGGGGACCTTTCATCGCACTTACTAAGCTCATGCGCTCGATTTAATCATGCATAAATAAGCAACATGCAGAATTCAAGTGACGAAAAATAAATAAACTAAAGCAACACAAAACAAAAGAGGGTGCCGTTTACTCAAGCGGTACGTGGAGTTGTATCCCGAGTACAGATCATACTACCGTCCATTCGGAATCGGCTATGAAATTTATGTCCGGGTTTCCATCCGATATACCGCGAGAGTTGACACATCGCTCATTTTATTCCAAAGCCATAACATACAACATCTCATAATTCATGCATGTTTATCTACTCAAGGGCCACAACAAGCATTTCAACATGAAAATTATGCAAGCAATACTCAATAAATAATACGAATAAAACGGAAAACGAGTGTGGAAAATACCCTCAGGTCTAACCTTTTTGCCAACTTTCAGGCTTGCGTTTCACGGACGTCGGAAGGGTACAGCTCCTCAACTTCTCTAGTTCACTGGTTTAGCGTCCTAGCTCATTATTTTGCTGTTTTGCTTGCTGTTCGGTCTCCGTTCTGCTGCTGTTCGGTCTCTGCTTTGCTGCTCACTGTTCAGGTCACTTGTCTTGACGTTTCAAAGGATTGTTCCGAGTTTTTTGTGGGTTTTTAGTGTAGTCTTGTGTGATTATTTTAAGGATTATGAATGTAGTTTTTTATGTTACTGTTTTGAGGATTTTAGGGACTGTTTTAAGAGGATTTGGCTGCTGTTTTGGGGGTGTATTTTCGATGATGTGTGGGGAGTTTATGGAGGTGGTTTTCAGTGATGGTTAGGGGCTGTTCGGGATGTATTTTGGTCAAGGCAATGAGGGTTCTTTGGTTTGTGATCTTCGGTTATTGAGAGTGAGGGAGAGTTGTGTCAATAAGCTTGGGTGTTTCTTGTGTGAATGAACTAGGAGAGGCTTTTTCTTGTATGAATGAGCTAGGAGAATGCATGTCTTGGTTAGGGGTTGTTTATATAGAGAATGGCTAGGGCTTCACCTTGTCTCACAAGGATGGGATTTGATTTTGTGTTGAGCAAGGAAAGTCAAAGATTGAAGGGGGACAAATTTGGTTTAGATTAGGAATACAATATCTTTAATTTGTTATAATTGATTTTAATTAGGCATGACATCTTTTTAATTTAGTATGTGATTTGTTTAGTTAGGAAGTTAATATATTTGATTTGTCTTAATTAGGTATAATTATATTATGTTTTATTTAATTGGTAAATGGTTTAAATATTTTATTTAATTCAAATACATTATTAATATTTACCTTAATATTTAATGTAATATTTAATTTAATTTCCTATGTGTTTTAAATGTGTTTTATTAATTGGGATGTGTTTTATTGGCTTTGGGGGGTTAATTGGGCTGGGGTGCGAGGCTAGCAGCAAAACCAGAAACACCGACGCCGTTCGAACGCCCATTCGAACGCTACACGAACGTCCGCAATCTGCCTGACGTTCGAACGAAGTAACGAATGCAGCACTAACGAAGACATTGAACTTTTGAAATGAATCTGATGACGTACTTATTCTGAATTTCCCCTTCCGACCTCCGTTTCCCGCAATATCCTTAGCTAAAAAGGTAGTGCCTCCAACTGAGACTCATCATCGGGTTTCACATGTGAAAATGAAATGCCTACACTAGTCCTCGAGCAAAACAAAAAAGTAAAATACAAGAAACAATTAAAATTAAACTAAGCCACTTTCGTAGGGATCACGGTTGCATTTAGCATATGCAACAAGCCTTTAAAGCCCTAGGTGTCCCTAGTGGACGAGTTATAGTCTCATGAGGGCTTACAGCATTGATACCCATAAACGATTTACAAAAGTAAAAAATATAATAAAAATAATGCACACAAAATTAAAAAGTCAAGAGAAAATAGAATAAAGAAGTTAGTGACTAATCAGGTGAAACTTCTACTCCAAGTTACTAGTTGTTTTCTTTCTTTCTAAATTACTGAATAAGTAAATTCTCCTATTATATTTATCATTCTTCATAAACACAGCCGACAAAATATTAAACAACTCATTTTTGCCCACAACAGTCACAAGTGCAGTTGATAAGAGAGTAATATTTTTGACCTAAAGTTTTATCAGAATTCACACCTTTTGTAGCAATGGAATATTTTTTCTAATTTTCTAATTTTTTTCTTTGATTTTTGATTTTTTTTTATTATATACAATATCTTCCATCTATGTAGCGAGTGTTGGGTCGGTGACTCCCAAACCCGTTGGCTTTAGGGCACCAGGTGTTAA
>SKCR01000327.1:0-61772 GCA_019454045.1 Zanthoxylum bungeanum | reverse complement strand
TATAGCTGACACTATGGCTTATTTGCAAAGTGAAGGTCGTTTGCATCGTGGTGAACATAATCTTCTAGGTGAAGCATTTCTTGTTATGGCTTCTGCTGCTGGGTAATTACTCGGTTATCATAAGCTGACATTTTATCTATGTGTATTTCAGTTTTCTTGCCTTCTGTTGTTAAACTTTCAACTTGGTGCAGGATTCAACAGCAACAAGAAGTTTTGGCCTGGTTACTTGAACCTTTGAGCCAACAATGGATGCAGCTTGAGTGGCAAAATAATTATTTGTCTGATCCGCTTGGTCTTGTCCGTTTGTGCTCTGATACACCATTTATGTGGTCACTTTTTCACACTGTGACATTCTTTGAAAAAGCACTGAAGAGAAGTGGAACTAGAAAAGCCAATTTGAATTTACAGAGCAGTTCTACAGAAAATTCTTCTGTTACACATCCAATGGCTTCTCATCTTTCATGGATGCTGCCTCCTCTCCTAAAAGTAAGTATTTTCTTCTTATTTCTGACATTTTGAATTACCTCATCCCTGTAGCTCTTTAAAATACCTAAGAAGCCATCTGAAGTAACAATTTGTTCTTAATGAGAAGAACATAGTAAGCAATTTTTTTTTTTTTTTTTTCATCTGCAGCTGCTTCGTGCTATACATTCCCTCTGGTCTCCATCCGTATCTCAATTACTGCCTGGAGAGATAAAAGCTGCAATGACCATGAGCGATGTTGAGCGGTTCAGTCTTCTTGGGGAAGGTAACCCTAGATTTTCAAAGGGTGTAGTAACTTTCACAGATGGGTCCCAGTTGGAGGCAAGTAAGGAAGGATCTGGAGAGCCTAATGAATCTGATATACGAAATTGGTTAAAAGGTGTCAGAGATAGTGGGTAAGTATCGGTTTTGTGCTTGTAGTTTTAACTTGGAAACTGGCAGTGTAGCTTCGTATGTAATATGCGCTGCCAAATACTTGCCATCATTCCACCCAAGCCATTCCTAACATAATTTTTCTGTTTTTATACTTTATATGCTTCCAAAGTGAAACTATGTAAAGAAAAAGGTGTTAGTTATTAGTTTTTTTTAATACTGCTGGAATTATCTCTCTCTGTGGTGAGCAACAACTGGGATTAATTATAATCTCTTAACAAAGTTTATATCATAGATGTATATGGTGTATTGACTGTAAGAAAGAGATGCCTGATCAGTCGACAATGTAAGAAGCAAGTTCATTCTTTGGCCTTGTAGTTCCCCAATTATTATTATTATTATTTTTACATTGTATTGCTTATACAACTTCCATAATTTCAGGTATAATGTACTGGGACTATCAGCAACCATTGGAGATCCATTTTTTAAATTTTTGGACTCTAGTTTGGTTGCTGTGGCACTGATGGAGAACATACAGTCGATGGACTTCAGGCATATAAGGCAGCTTGTTCATTCAGTCTTAATCCATTTGGTTAAATTCTGTCCCCCAGATATGTGGGATTTGTGGCTAGAAAAGCTCCTGCACCCGTTATTTATACACAGTCAGCAAGTTCTTAGCTGCTCTTGGTCTGGTCTTATACGTGAAGGTAGAGCAAAGGTTCCAGATATCCTTGGCACAGTTGCTGGGTCTGATTTGAAAGTGGAAGTAATGGAGGAGAAACTGCTTCGGGATTTGACTCGTGAGATCTGTTCACTTCTCTCTATTATGGCCTTGTCAACACTGAATACTGGAATTCCTCCAATAGAGCAGTCTGGGCATTTCAGCCGTGTGGACATGTCTTCTCTGAAAGATCTGGATGCTTTTGCGTCAAGCTCAATGGTTGGGTATGAGACCTACATACTGTTTCCCACAAGAATAGAACTTTTCTTTCAATTTATTGGAGTATTTTTTACATCTATGTTGTCATATTGTGTCATTGGCTGAAAATTACAATCCATATACAGTTTCCTCTTGAAGCACAAAGACCTTGCCCTTCCAGCATTGCAGATTTCTTTAGAAACTTTCACGTGGACGGACGGTGAAGCTGTGACAAAAGTTTCTTCCTTCTGTTCAGCTGTGATTCTTCTAGCTATACAATCAAATAATATGGAACTCCGGCAGTTTGTTTCTAAAGATCTGTTTTCTGCTATTATCCAAGGTCTGGCCCTTGAGTCAAATGCCTTTATTAGTGCTGATCTGGTTGGTCTTTGTCGTGAGATATTCATATTTATGTGTGATAGAGATCCCGCTCCAAGACAGGTTAGTTGTAACGCATGTTCTAATAATAAGATTGCAAAAATTATAGTTTTTTTTTTTAAAATTATCTGGGATAGGCATTTATTGCAGTAGTTGCTCTACAACCTAATGATTGAAGGATATTTTTCTTCGATTGTTTCAGGTTCTACTCTCTCTCCCTTGCATTACCCCACAAGATTTGATAGCTTTTGAAGATGCTTTAACGAAGACGGCTAGTCCTAAGGAACAAAAGCAACATATGAGGAGCTTGCTTGTATTAGGTACCGGGAACAAGTTGAAAGCTCTTGCTGCTCAGAAAAGTGTTAATGTTATCACAAATGTTTCAAGTAAGCATTCTTGCTTTATTTTCTCTCTACTACTACTACTCTCATACTCTCCCTTGAGCTGTTGTAAGAGCCAGTTTGACAGATAATCAGCTCTTTCCTGTTTTAGTTTAGTATATGCCTTCAATTTTTTATTTTCACTTCAAAAGATTCTCCAATTCTTCAGATGCAGTCTACTTACTAGCGTGTTGCATTCTACTTTCAGCAAGGCCTCGCAGCTCAGGAAATCCCCCAGAAAACAAAACTGAAGAGGGGGAGTTTATTGGATTGGCAGCGATATCATGAAGAGGATGCTTATGATCCTGGAGCTGTACAGGGATGACTTAACAAAATAAGATAATATTATTTAACAGTTTAACAGATATACGGAGGTAAAATTGCAGCTTTTTCGGCCATAATCCCATAGAGGTTTGTGTTACCAGTTTACTGCCCTGATGTAAATATATGGAATTCAATAGGGTTTTGTTACCCACTGCCTGGTTCATTATGGAAATGAGGTTTGTAAATGAACGTGTTGTATTCTTTTAATTTCTCTTTGATTTGCTCATCTGTTGTTGCATTTTGGAATTTCTTTGCTTAAATGCACTTGAAACATATATCCATTGCCAGAAAGGCAAATATGCTTCACTTTTGTTTTTCTTTTTGTTTTTTTTTTTCACTCTGTGTCCAAGTAGGCGAGTACAAATTAAAAAAATTTAAAAATGAAAAAAAAAAACATGCTCATAAACTGAAGAAACACTTCAACAAAAATCAATGATTAAAACCCGAACCGATCTGTTGAATTCGGACCCAGTTCAAAGTTCAATATGGGTGATCCCCAAAGCCGGTTGGCAATGAACTGGCAAAAAACCCACTGACTTGGCCAGTTCAACCGGTGAACACGTTTGGTTTTATTTTATTTTTTTTATTATTAATTTTGGTTTTTTTATATTTTTTTGTAAAAAATAACAAAATTATAGTTAAAACATTGATCCCGATTGAATCCCGATCGGACCTCTGATCTTTGACCCTCTCGACAGACCAGATCGATGTACAGATTCGGATTTTAAAATATTATTATAAACTACAAGTCACATAAATGTGACCGGAAGTTGAAGTTTTGGAAGACTTGTAGTTGGAAAGTGTTAGATGTGAAGGTTGTCTTGAAGGTTAGAAACTCTAATAACAAACGTGACAAGAAACATGGATGCTTATTGCTTGAGCTTTAACTTTTTTTTTTTTTTTTTTTTTGGAAACGATGGAAATCCCGCCACCAAACCAACCATTCTGGGCCGCGGCGCAGGTAAAACCACCGGTTGTCCCAGGCTCTTACAAGAAGTGCACCCCATAGATTCGAACCCAGAACCTCAAGGTGAGATCCTGGACCCTACACCACTAAGTAACACCCTTGGGGACAACTTTAACTTCCTATAAACTTGAACCTTCTTTTCCATTAGGGATAGTAATGGGACAGGGATCATGTCCTGGACCTGAACCACTTTTTTTAAAAAAAATCTTCAAATCCGACCTAAATTTGGTTCCCGAATATCTCTAAAACGGGGACGGATAGAAAGTAACATTCAATAACTGATTAAAAAAAAAAAATCCCATTTTCAATATTTCACACTATAATTTCTTGATCTCCTTATCACCCAAGAGGCCAGCAACTCAATAACTTCTTCATTACTTTGAAAGAAAAAACTAGGGAAGAAAGAAAAATGCAAATGTTACATCCACTGTTTCTCTCATAATCAATTTCTTAGTTACCATCTAATAATCAAATTTTACACCACTCCCATAACTTTTTAACATTTTGCATCTCTATAAATTGTTTAGCAAGAGCAAGTTTGGACCTGTGAAAGTCTCTTGTTTACCATCAAAATTTTTGGTGGCTTTTGTGATGTTATTGGTTTATGGTAAATAATTAGCTCACTGCTGAATCAATTGTTTAAATTTATCTAATATGACTTTCATGAAAATCGCATTTATATTTTAACTATTAATTTAATGGTCGGTATAAACTCAACTTAACATTGGATTATCTAAACATGTGTTGTTATTTAGTACCAATCAAATTATTGTAGCATAAGATGCACTAACACGTTAATACGAGTTTCAAACCATATGGACAGTTTATTTCATTGCTCTCCACTTTTCAAGTGAAGTCAGAAAATTCAAATAAATTTGACATACAACAGAAAAATATATGATAATTAAATAAATTTTAACAAAAACATACATTTCGAATAATTTTTAAAAGAATACACAAACTAACCACTAATTAACTCAAATATATATTAAATAAAGAAGAATTCACCCATGTTTTCTACATTATTTTTTTATTATTATTTTTTTTAAATCGTTGGAAACCCTACCATCAAACCACCCCTTCCGGGCTTAAGCGGACCCCGGTTATCCCAAACTCTTACAAGAAATGCACTCCCTGAATTCGAACCCAGAACCTCAAGATGAGATCCTGAACCATATACCACCAAATGATTGCATTAACTAAGTTTGAACATTAGGTTATATCAAAGTCATTTGCTTACTTACTAGTCCTCCATTATCCACATTTCAACCAACTCCATTTATTTCTTCCATCTATATCTATATCTATATTTATATATATATATATATATAACACGCACACAGAGAGACACGAACCACATTTCATCAGCGTCAGTTGCATTTGCATTTCTAAGAACACCAAAGAGAAGATGCCGCGGGGATGGGGACCGCCGCCGGGAGGGCCAGGTTGCGGTTGCTTTGATTTTCTTTGCGGTGGCATATGCCGCCTTTTTTCTTCATGGTACTTTTTTTTTTTTTTTTTTTGTATGAATTAATCACTCGTTACTTAATGCTATATATCTATATGATTAATTTTAGCAACTTGAAAAACTTTATTGATCTTCGACCGACACTAAAAAGTGACTTAAATTTTAAGGAAGTTGATGAAATAATAATTTCAAATAGAATATAATATGTCAAAAGATTCACATGAAAATATACTTTGTTTAGTTTAATTTGAATATGATTATCATTATGTTTATATATGTTTTTTTTTAATGAAATGAAAATATAGATATATATAAACAATAAAATAGATCACTAAGCTTTTATTAAATTTAACGAAACAATAATTTCTAAGCGAATCCATGTTTTTTTTTTTTTTTTTTGGGTCCTTCTAATATTGACTGTGGGAATTATTTTTGTTGGAAGTTTTTATCTGCTATGCTGCTGCTGCATTTTTGAGAGGTGCTGTGGACCAATGTTCGGTGGGCCACCTGGCCCTCCTGGGCCCCCACCGTTCTGATTTTGTAATCTCACTCACATGATCGATCGATCGATGTTTTCTGATTTTGTTGATCATCCAGCTGCCTTTATGTATTTATTATTTTATTGATCATGTTGATCTTCAGGAATTTTAGCCTTCAAAATTTGAAATAAGCAGTTTTATTTTGTATTCGTGCCCCGTGTTGAGAATGTGAACTGAGCGAAAAGAGAGAATAATTCATTAATTTGAATTATGGTTGCTTAATTTTTTTGTATAATTTTCTTTACTGTCTTTCATTACTTTGTTCTCTTATTTACTGTTTATTGACGAACTAATATTTAAAGATCAAGATTCGATACTGATTTGAGTTTGATCTAAATATTAAATTAATTATCATAAATTATCTAAAATAGAGTTTATGTAGATCTAATATGTCTAATTTATTACTTGGATGTTGATCAAGCTCAATTTTAATTCAGAATTTAATAGTAACACTTCTTATTAGTAATTTTTACAAACCTTTACTTTTGAATAATAAATTAGATAATTCGATGATGTGATATGAGATGCATTTTATTCTGATACTCAAATACAAAGAGGAGATTATGAATCTTATTCTGTTCAGCTGTCAACCTGTATATAACAATCAAAATAATACATAATTGAAATTTAGAGTTTGCCGAGAGTTTTCGGTATTTCTGAATCATTATTCTTTTTCTATTTATTCACGTGTACTGAATTCATTCACGTAATATAGAGTCATAGACAATATATATTTTTTTAAATCGTTGAAAACTCTATTTTCGAACCACCATTTTCGGTTTTAAACGGAATAAGTAAATTCTCCGGCTATCCCAGGCTCTTACAAGAAATACATTATCTGGATTCGAACCTAAAACCTCAAGGTGATATCTTGAGCCCTGCACCACCAAGCCACGCCCGTTAGAAACGAAAAAGAACAATACTCTTACGGCATCCAAATATTTTCCATATTTAGCACCTAACATTGTTATTACAACACAAGTGTTTGTGATGATGTAATTCTAGATTTCCAGATCCGGAAATCTCTGAAACTGTCTAAAAATACCATTCCTACATTGTAATCTGTACCAAGAAAATGGCCATATAAAAAAAAAAAGTTTATTTCTTTCATCCCTTAAATTTTTTTTATCATAGAATGAGAGAAGGAAATTAATAAAAACAAAAACAAAAATTAAAGAAAATTTGAAAGGTCATATCTTAGTGCAGTCACTAATTTTATTTTTATTTTTAACCATATTTTTATGGCATCATATAGACAGTTCACAAATTGTGTATTAATTGGTCAAATTATTAGTAGGTAGTTGTTAAGAGATAATAAAAATATACCCAATTATAATTTGCAAATTTTAACAAGAACTCAAGAAAAAATTTAAAAGACAAAAAGAGAGAGATGTCACGACGGAGTCTAGAAGAAATGATGCTTCAATATTTGCCATTATGGCCGCCGTGCTGGTGCATCACCTTCGGTTTGGGACTCCCTTTTATGTTCATAGGCTGCCTTGCATATTCTTTGTAAGTTTTATTCTTAGTTTTTGAATTCGTATTTCTAAAAAAGATTACTAATCCTTAATTTTTCGATGAACTCTCCAAATTCGATGTCGAGTTGAGTTTGTGTTGAATAGTCGATCAATTGTCAAGATTTATGTAATGTAGACTCCTATGATGTCACGCTTATCTCTTGACTTTTATCTGGTGTTCAAAACAAAATTAGCTTAGCATGGAATACTAATTAATTTTTACAATACTGAGGGATTTTTTATTTTTTTTTGGGGTTACAGTTTGGGTTTGTTTGGGTACTGCTGTGGCTGCATTGATTAGTAGATATTTTCTTCGAGAAGCAACATTGTGTTATGCGATCCCAGGAGGTGTTACCAGAATGGCAGCAAAAAAAATTAAAAAAAAAAAAAATTGATCTGTAATTTAAGAAAATATCTAGCTTCAATGAATTAGAAAAGATCATGTAATGAGAATTTAGAATAAGTTATTTATACAGTATATTATTGTTAATAAATGAAACAGAAATGAGGATTCCATTTGAATCCTTGTTCATAGGGATTGCAAATTAAAATATTTTGTAGATTTGGCATTTCTGAATTCTGATGGTAGCTAATTTCAAATATTTATGGTCCATGAATCTAAGAAGCTAAATTGAACTGTTGATCTGAATTCGAATTCGAATTTGAATTAAGCAATAATAATAATAATAATAATAATTTTTTTTTTTTCAAATATCCCAAGAATCGTACGAATTTTTTTTTTTATTTATTTATATAAAAATCTATGTTTTGGTTCGAATTTATTTGCATGATCTCTTATATTTTCGTTGTATTTCCTTGTGTCTAAATTATCGATTAATGAACATGGAATGATGAAATATCATTTTTCATTGCCCCAACCATTCGACCAGAATGAAAAATCTGAAAACAATTGGGATTCACAAAAGTCTAAATTTTGTAATAAATAAATATTTTTCATGAAATTCGTCATAATACATTACTTAATAGCTACGGACAACGTCAGTATATCATGCATGACAAGTCATTTATATATTATTGTAATATTGTTCTAGACTTTGTAAACTGTTTCTACACACACACATATATATATATATATTTGTTTGCTCCATTTTTGTGCGCGAAGAAGAAAGAGAAACGTGTAAGGTTCAAACCTAATGAGACAAAGTCACAGCAAGGGGTGTTTGATTAAGTGAATAAGCCTCCAAAGGGCGCAAGCACACAAATTACAGTCCTAAAAGTTATAGAAACTAAAAGATAAAAAAATGCTCGTTTGAGTCTTCATTTGATTGTCCTTTTCTCTCTGTCCGAGTGAGCTTTTATAGTGGAACTTGTAAACTGCTTGAGCTGTCCCAGTATCTCCCTGCAGCTGCTGGATCGTGCCTTCAACCGTTGGGTTGTGGGTCTCAACTGCTTGATCGTGGATTGAGTGAGACTTATAAACTGCTTGGGCGATCCCAGTATTTCCCTGCAGCTGCTGGATCGTGCCTTCAACCGTTGGGTTGTGCGTCTCAACTGCTTGGTTGTGGAGGGAAAACTATCCAACTGTTGTGATTGTGGAAGCAACTACATCATGCATGTTCGTCCTATCCGCTTCTTCGGTCGTCTCGACTCTTCGTCGCTCTTCACTCTATCGTCCTTCCTTCCTTCGTTATTTCCTTCGTCTTATGGCGATTTCGTTCTAGGATAACATTATTTCCTTTGTCAACAATATTATTGGAGTGTATTTTAGGAAAAAATAAAATAATAATACTTGGTCGTAATTTTTTATATTATATTCTTAATAAATTATTCTATCTCTATCTACCTCACGAGATAATCGAGTTGATTTTTAAATATATTATTAAAGTTTGCCATTATCGTTTGAGCCAGAAAGTAAAAGGGGTTCTCATACTATGAATCAGGAGAGAATATATAAAAGTATAGAAATAATACTCCATATATGCTTTATAAGGAAGCTTATTTTACTACTGGCATCACAAAGACACAAACAAGCTATTAATACAACTTACCTATAGCACCAGAAAGCTATAAGAAAGTGATGAACAAACCAGAAAACACACCCAGATTATAAGAAAACGTTGAACAAAATAGAAAACACACCTAGATAGATAGAGGGCCATTACCCAGGAAGCACTTAAAGACTCACAAGCTATATCTTAATAATATCATGACATGACATGACATGCTTAATTGTTGCTGTCACACTGTTGTGCCCCTGTACTTTCTTGCAGCCTCCCTACTGTCAATGGTCCCTGTGTACATCTCTTCGGGCACAGGTGATGAATGCGAGTTGCCATACCGCCTTGCAGCCTCCCTGCTGTCGATAGCTTGATCGTAGTCATGATCTCGTTTAGGCCCTGTTGGGATTGGTACACTCACCCGGGAATGTGGAGAAGCGGTTACTGATGTAGGCCTAGCAGTTTCCTTCAAGTACTCCAAAGCTGTGCCAATGTCATTTGTTGGTCTGGAGAGTGTGGTGTCTGGTGGCGTAGCCCATCCTGCACGACTTGGCCTTGCAGCCTCCCTGCTGTCGATAGTTTGGCCATAGTCGTGATCTCGTCTTGGCCCTGTTGTGATTGGTACACTCACCCGGGAATGGGGAGGAGCGGTGACTAAATTAGGCCTCGCAGCTTCCTTCAAGTACTTAACATTTGTGCCTACATCACCGGTTGGTCTTGAGAGTGTTGTATCTGGGGGTGTACTCCATCCTACAGGACTTGGCCTTACTCTTCCATCAGAAGTGGTCATAGATGGTTCCATCCTATTAAGAGTGTTGTGATTGTATTTGTCATAATCCCCGTTCTGAATGGTATGACCACTCGGCTTGTAATCACCATACCCAGGATTGCCATGTCCATAACCTTGCTCTTTGATTGGTACACTCAACCGGGAATGTGGAGAAGTGACTGGAGTAGGCCTTGCCGCTTCCTTCGAGTACACCACATCTGTGCCAATATCATTTGTTGGTCTGGAACGTGCAGTGTCTGGTGGCGCAGCCCATCCTCCGCGGCTTGGCCTTGACCATCCATCAGAAGCGGTCATAGTTGGTTCCATCCTGTTAGGATTGCTGTGACTGTATTTGTCATAATCCCTGTTCTGAATGGTATGACCACTCGGCTTGTAATCACCATACCCAGTATTGTCATGTCCATACCCTTGTCCATGCTGGCCTGTGGAGTTAGGGGGCCGGTACCAAAGTGAAGGACTCGAAAGACCAAACTTCTTCGGATTACTAGCTTCAGTTTGCACCTTGGTGAGAAACTCATCAACATTTTGAGGGCGGCCATGGCCATGAACTGGACTCGAAGACCTACGCCACTGATCCTCAACATGTCCATAATCTTTCAGTGGCTCAACTGAGGAATGAGAGTTATGCTTGTAATCACTGACAAAAGGTGAACGATACTGCTGCTTCACGATGGTTTCAGTTTCAATAACACAAGTTTCTGTATTGCTGGGAAAGAAAGAAACAATCGGATGTTTCGTCCCATCAGCATCAACAATGACTGGCTTGCAAAGATGATCAGAGGCATAGCTTGTTTTGCTCCAATTATCTGTCTTTGGTGCTAAATCATTGTAAGTAGAGTAGCCTCTATACCCATTGCCATAACCAGACATTGCTCAGACTAGAGTTGAAAACTGATTTCCTTTTATGTAATTAACTCTTTTAAGACTTGTTTCTCACCTTTCAGATATGTCAAAATGTCACCTTATATAGAATAAATTTTAGGTACTATTTTTCTCAAATGAAATGATGTAATATTCAAAGGCATTGCAATTCTAAGTCATATTCTACCTTTTCCTAATGCACTTATAGATGCCTTTACATATCTGGAAAATTATCCAAATGAATCATATTCTGATTCGTCCATGGATGATGACTTCCATTCTCTTTAATCATACTTGCCACATTGAAAGGTAGTAAAATGAGATTATTCATGCATGAGTGTTGCTCTAATTCCGTATAGAAATCCATGGGCTTAGCTCACCGACCTTATTTATTTAGTCCAATACCTATTCTCAACCGACATGAGATTATTCCCTTGACAGTTTGCGTGCCCACATCAAAATCCAAGCTAGCTATTCTCCACTCAGGTCATTGTCAAACAGCCAACACTTGGTTACAAATCCTTCAACTCAGATTCATAGAGCATCATATTCTACTTATTTCCCACTACATAGATTCCTCTTCAATTTTACCACTAAAAAAGTCTAAAGAATCATATTCTTCAGGGACTGTGATCTCCATTACTCAACTCCTGAACCCCCATTACACTTTTTTTTTGCATGCAATGTAATTGTCTTCCTCATTTCATCCAATCTATCCACTCTTTTAAATGTGAAAAGAATAAGGGTGCTTGTAGAAATGACTTTCGAATACAAGCTATTTTTTTCTCTACTAAAGCATCTGTAAGCAAACATTATCAAGTTTCAAGTGCTTCTACAAAAACACTTTCATGATCTAAACAGCACTTTTGAATCATTAAAAATTAATCCAAAGTGCTCTATTTTATCTATCTTGAAATTGATTTTATCCATGTCCATCAAACATCTCATGTTCTTTGCTGGGACACACAATAGTATATGTTCAGACCTCAAAAATACTTCACAAAGAAATGTCAAAGCACCAAAGTAATACACTAGAAAAGTTGCTAAAGTTTTTTGTTTGAGTTTGGCAAACAATTGCAGTATAAGGTAAGTTATTGTCAAGTTCTAAGATACTAAACCAAAAATGAAAATCTCACAGTAGTTCCATTAAGGTTCTGCTACTGAGTCATCAAAAATTCTATGATATTAAAGAAACCAATTAGGGATGGAAGAAAATCCCGAATCTCGGCTTTTTGCTAAAAGAAACAGAATTTCGGGATTCAGAATACCACACAATTGGTCCAGGATTGGGGACGATATTTTGTCTCAATTCAAAAATTGATAAGGACTCGAGATAATTTTTCGTGACGGGACCAGAGTTAGAAAATCTTGGCCAGTCTCGATCGATTGCCATATCTAATGCCAATGCTTGACTAGCTGGCTTATTGGCATGCATTTAACCTCCCAGAATCCAAATTCACCAGGCAGATGATAATTTCATTTTTAAATTCCATGTATAAATCCCTGTCTTGGAAAGACAGTTTGCATGAAACTTGAGGTGCACGAAATTAAAACCTCCAAAGGCTTTATTGTTGGTCTAACTGGTTTTCCAGAAGTTATAGTGCTACCAAACCCAGTGATCTGCTTTTCCTCAGTAAGGTTATTGACAGACTCTTCAAACAGCTAAAGTTCAAGCAGAGATGTGTTACTCCCAATGTCATCAGTAAAGTTTGACATATAATGAACTGAAGGAAAATTAAGAATATCCTTAAAGGTCGGTAATCAAAAATATCAGACCTCAAATGCAACATTAACGGAATAAATGCCATTGTTCTCTTTCATTTGCATTATATTTTACATAATTTATGTTCCGGTAACGAATGACCATGTGACATTACAGAAGCACCATGGTTTTCCTACATTTACTTGGTATTTAACTTTGTTACCTGGAAGAATATACCTGTTATATCAATCTAGCTTAAAGGTTGGAACTTCATCACCATAAATCGCACGATATGCTGTTCTATCAATAATATTCCTGTAAGGATCCTCCACACGCTTCTTCAACAAGTAGGCAATACAGCTTTCAACTTCAGATTTTATGTGCAAGTACAATTCGTTGGCGTTTTCTTTGTCTCTCAGAGAAACTTCTCTTCCCTTTGTTTGGATGGGCTTCCCGAACAGATAGTAAAATCGGCCAGGAACCTTAGGCAAAAGTCCTGGAAAAAAGAGCGATTGGTTTGCAACCTCCCCACTGGTTTCATCCCTAAAACCATAGGATATTTTTTCATTAGTAGATGTAATAATATATTCTCATTGTATTTTGCAGCTGCTATGTTGTTTAAACTTTGTTTTGAACCTATTCTACCACCTTGTTATGATTAACAAGTATTCTTAATCACTAAAGGAAAAAAGAAAGGTTTTTATATCAGAATATTTGCCAACACAAATTTTCCAGTACTAGAGTAGGAAAAATGTAAATATGATTGAAGGAAAGTGATCACCTTATGTTTACAGTGTCACGAGCCAACCCCTTGACATAGTCATTAATCACGGGGATACTCATTAGGTCGTTGTAATCAAGAACCAACTGCCACAAAGATTGTAACCAAGTAAAATGTTAACTTCAAACACCCAGTCAAACTAAAATTTTGTCAGGTGTTATATGGATCAGGAGAGGAAAAGGAAATATTTAGTGATCAAGCACTGAGACGTCTTAAATCAATCAGATTCTAGTAGAATCATTCTACCAAGTTCTGGGCAAGATATCTAATCATTATTCTATTCTGAAATTAATTGTTCAAACATGATACAATTCCTTTTTTTTTTTGGTAACTGGGGTGTCCGGGCCAGATGTTGCGCACCTCGACGGCTCGACTAATCCCCGATACCTGTGTGCAGTGCCCTCAGATGATTCCCAGCACATATCAAGGTAAGTCGCTGGCTTTTTACACCAGGGGGCATGGCCGCAAGGAGATGTATCTAGTGAGATTCGAACCTTGAACCTGAGAGGGAACAAACCACTCAAGCCCAAGGCTTTTACCACTGATCTATGCTGGGAAACTTCTATCAGAGGGAGGCTCCTCAGTTTTTTTTTTTTTTTTTTTAAAGAATTGTTAATGATAAGAAGCAAAGGCTTACTTCTGCTATATCATCTTCTCCTACAGCCCCAAAGGGTACGATTGTGGCCCCAAACCGTGCTGCCATCCTCACAAATTCCTGCTGTTCGGGCCAAAACAGTTTATATTCTTCACCCTGACAAATAGCAGAAATATTATCAGCTTAAATGGCTGGGTCAAGATCAGTTAACAAGAACTTCTAACAGAAAGCACAGAGATGGACTTTGTTTAAAAAACTGAACAATCTAGATACATGTGATTTGAGGAAAAGAAAACAAATTGAGTGCAAAGAACCTCAAGTTAGCAGGATGGATCCTGACGTTTTAATCATTTTGAGATCAATCTACTAATTTTATAAGTGTTGAAAATCCAAAAGAAATGATGAATAATTCTGAAATTGCCCATGAACTTGAGCGTTTTGAGGATATTATGGTTCTTATTGTTATTTTTGTTAAAGTTAGGAGTGGACAAAACCCAAATTGGTATAACATAAGATGCCGTAAAATTTTTGAAAAATGTTTGCTTGCAAATCTTCCATTATTCCAATGAAACCAAGCAGAAATTGGAGAATACGTGAGGTATATGTCTTCCAAGAAATTGGGTTGAAAATAAAGCAAGGAATTCAACATACCTTGTAATGGAGAGCCTCACGTGCACCACCAGGATAAAGAAGAACATGCGATTTTGTTGACATCAATTTGAAAAGGTTTCTTGCTGTTACAGGTACAGCACCCATTACTTTTAACCAATCGGTCATAGTAAATTCATTAGACGAACTCTCGAGCCTTCCTAAAAATAACTCTGGATGTGCTATTCCACGAACCATTATATTCTTCTCTCTCAAGAATTCTTCAACGAGTGAATAAAGTTCAAGCCCCAGTAGATTGTGGTAACCAACTAATAAGACAGGACCTTCACTTGGGACCCCTGCAAGGCCTTTCACTATTTTTCCATCTTCCAAAGTTGATAACATGACTGCACTAGAAGCAACGCGAAGCAATCTGAAATTCATGTGATGATAAATATATCAGCTTCAGCCTTAGGTGCAGAAAGCTATGGAAAAAAAGTGCAACTCAAACAGGCTGGTTTATGCGGATACGCAATCAAAGTACCACCTAACTAGATTACATACCAAAGTCCTCAATAGTCAACCCTAATCTGCGTCGAAATGGACAGTTCTTTACAACAACTGCAGGAGATATTATCCTCAATTTTGATTTTTAACTATTAACATGTGAGAACATGTCGAAGCTATACAAGTTTATTTAGTGTCAAGGAAACTCGGTTGGTTTGCATAAATTTTTAATAGAAACTCATTAGGATCAGAAATGAGAGAAGCAAGCAGAGGAAACAGGTAAACATGTTAAACTACATACGCTAAAACTTTTTCGGGCCACTTCTGTTCTACAATGCAACTTTCTCACTGATAAGGTGAAAAATTAACAGATATGAACTCTATCCATAGGATTAGCTTTTGTCTATAGAGGAAGGATGAAAGAAAGGTGAGAAAAGGCGCCTCATGGCCCATCCTAAGAACAATCTTCATCATGGATCGGGATGAAAAAGATCAAAATAAATCATGGAAATATTCACAAAAAATAAATAAATAAGTGTGCAAGGAAAATTGATTTGTTGAATTACCCAACTACTTGATCAAATGCATATTTGAATTCTGCCCTACTGGGAGGCAGAAAATCTGCGACAGAATCTAACTTCCTTGAGCGACGGTATTTGCAAGTACCTTTAATTATAGTAAGCAAACTGATGCCTTCTTCCTGTACAACCAAATAAAGCAATCAGCTATACATTATCCCCACAGCAAAATATAAGTAAAAGAAAAAATTTTGATGGGACAAAAAAACGTATTTACGGTGCATGAAAGTGACTACAGATACAATCTGGACTACAAATATGATTGTTCAAGATTGTGTGGCCTGCCGCTTGTGTATGTCACATCAATGAGAAAGGTGAAGGAACTTCAAGGACAAGGCTATATCAGCAAAGTTTGTCCTTTGGCTAAATCTTCAGGTAGAGTGCACTAGTTTTGAAATTTTGATTTTCTGCATTGAAGTTGGTTTTTAATTTATTATAGCATGCATTCAGAGCAACATTGCAACAATCAAAAAGATGAAGATATAATGGCCTAAAATTATTTTATTTTCAAACTTTTATCCAATAGATATATCAATACCTCAAAATCTAAATCAAGTCACAGTTTTGAAAACCTTTACTAATTTGAAACGTTGCATCAACTAACATAGAGATTGGTCCAGAAAGTTTTGTTTATGCAAGTGTTAAAAGACTGAAAAGATTGTAAAGACCATAGTTAACCAAAACAGGTGTAATTGATTATTTTTCAAGGACATACATAACCAAGTGTGCATTATAGATAGTTGGTTAATAATAGTCATTAGTTAGACTGTATATTGCCAACATAATTATGAATGAACACAAATGATGAGACATTTTCTGTGACCAAGAGCTCTACTTATGTGAATACGTCTATGATGAAAGCTTAGGTGGAGCAGCATTGTCATAATTAATAGTATACATACACACTAACTTTGTATAACATACCAGTAGAAGGGTATGGCCATTGTCCTTGAAGAGGCGAACCCTGCAATTCTCCAATGAATTATCGAGGCGTTTTGCTTCATCCACGCTAGGAAGCATGTTATCCTTGCCACTGGAATATAAACATATATTCAATCTTACAACCCATGAATTTTCCCCCCCTTTTTCAGCTTCATAAAAATGGCAGCATGGACAGGTAATTCAGTCCACAAGAAAGATAAGATTCATGCGTGACATAAAATTGATTAACTCCAAATTTCTATCATGTGCTGTTTAAGTCAAATTAAGACTCAGAGTTACTATCTAATTCATTTCCATTAACAAAAAAATTAGAAAATTTCTTATAATAGCAATATACTTCAAGATATAAGACAGCAATTTGGTAAAATCATGAACTTGATAGGGATGTATCCCCACACTAAAGAACTTTCATATTTCTTTTTTAGAGGACGGACACTAGTTACACAATTAATAGTGAAGGATCATTATTTATGCACGGAGAACTATATCAAAGAACCACTTTAATGTTTGAGAGAATAAGGACCTGGCAAGCACTAATACTTCAGCTTTAACAGCATGGAGACGGGAATTAGCATAAGCTGAAGCCGATTTAAGCAACTTCAACTTCCAAAGAAGTGTTTCCTTGGGGATAATATCAGACATAACCTTATCAAAGAAGGTACCGTTAGAAATATAGGTGAATATATACAGCTCTCAGCAAAGCTATCTGCCCAGAATAGAGAAGCATTGTTAACTATGAGCATAAGAGCAAGAACTTCTTACAGAAAGACGAGGCAGCAAAGCAGGGAGGTTGTTGGACAATTGTTCAAGTTTAACTCTAGGAGGAAGCCTGTTATCAATAGTAACCATTGCCATCTTCATTGGATCTCCTGATGTCATTCAAAAGAAAATAAATAAATAAATAAATAAACCTATAAATACCAGAGCAAATTTCCTTTTTTTTAGGTGTTAAGAGAATTTAGACAATGCAAAAAGTTGCAGGAGAAAGTGTATGCACAGCTTTATCAGAAACCTAAAACGTAATTCAATTGCAGTGGACTTTGAAGCAGCAGAATTTACCCATAACAAAGCTAAGAAGGTAAGGGACTGTGGAGTGTAATTCATCAGGCACAACCTCCAAGATAGGGAACAAAGGTTGTAGCTGTGACCTGCCAAATGATGTGGCTAAATTTAAGGGATAAGAATATCAGTCTACTTAATAGTATCAAGCACATGTTGAGGGACATAGTAAAACTGAAAATCAGAAAACTAACCCGGATTGGATAGTATCAGCACTAGGTCAATGGTTGGATTACGAGCAGCAACAGCAAGTGCTAGGCATCCTCCAAAGGAATCCCCCACTAAATAAATGGGTTTATCTGGAGATGAGGAGTGCTCAAGCCTTACAGTTTCTTCGACAAATTGTAGCAGTCCTTTACACAATAAAATACCATGAAGTAGTGATAAATTTGAAAAGGAAAAAAAAATGTTATAGGATCACAAAGAATCCATATGATGCATCATAAAGTCAGAAAATTTGAGACCTTCAAATGGTGTTCGATCATAAACAGGAATATGAAGGCACCGAACTTCAAATGCCCTGCATTCACAAAATTTCTAAATCAGATATTACTGCTTTTATTGAATAATAATTTTAAAAAATAGCTAATTTTGACTTTCAAGCACTGTGACATGTCCAAATTCTAGAAAAATACTCTAGCATAAGAGCACTTACTTCCCAAGAGGTTTGTGGTGCAAAATGAGGCCTAATCCAAGTCCATCGATCCCTGCATACGCCAATATATATAAAATAAGGAAAAAAATTACCTACATGCTTTCAATATATCTCGACTGAAAAACACTTCTAAAGTTCCAACTCAAAATATGTTAGACTAAACTTTCAGGAAAAAATCACTTCGCCATTTACATGTCTCTTCATACAAAACACCGAGCAAAATTTTTACTATCGGCTAATTGCACTTGATTAGAGAAACAATTACCAGGCAAAAACAGAAGAGTTGGAGAACCCTTCAAAGGGCGGCCACAGTCAACTGGACAAAACCACCGGGGTGGCCCTCCATCAGGCTTAATTATCTCTTTAGCTGCATCAAGATAATCCTTGACACTCTCAGTCCCATATCCATCATCCCAGAGCACTTCTAGTTCTTTAGAAATAACATCTTTTGCCAACTTTTTCTCCACAACTTTTGGCTTTAATGTCCCATTTCCTACATCAATCAAGGTTCCATTTTTCTCCTTCTCTCTAATCAGAGGAGCCCCATTCACTGCAAGTGAATCAGAAAACAACATGGTTGAATCACCACCACCACCACCAGCACTCTGAGCTCTTACTCTAGAAGAATGTTTATACTCTAAATTTATCACAAAACTGCGCGAGACACGGAAAGGTACAACTGATTCCATGTTTTCAATAGGAATGGCATAAAAATCTCTAATTTTTTTTCCCAGAATTCACCAGTTGAACAGCCCTAAAATCTGAAACACACTCAACTTTTATGCAAAAGTATAAAAATAAAAATAAAATCATTCAAAACTGAAATTTGAAGCAAACCCAGAAGGGAATAAACAACAAACAAACTGATAGAAATATAAACACAATATCTGCAACTGAAGCAAACCCAGAAAGCAAAATGGAGTTTAGTATCTCTAGAGCATGGACTTGAGAGATTCCTATCTTAAATAGTAAAAATTAATGAAAACCAATATAAAGCATCAATGAATGAGAAACATATTCAGTCAATATAAGTAATAAAGGAAATAAAAAGTTGAGAAAATGACAAAACGAAAAAGGGAAAGTACATATCAGTTACTTAACAGCTTGTGGACATTATCCAAATTCTTGGCTACTTACCTGCCTTTAAAGTTAT
The DNA here is from genome assembly GCA_019454045.1 of Zanthoxylum bungeanum. Taxonomy (NCBI): domain Eukaryota; kingdom Viridiplantae; phylum Streptophyta; class Magnoliopsida; order Sapindales; family Rutaceae; genus Zanthoxylum; species Zanthoxylum bungeanum. Next base: position 42,256 of record SKCR01000327.1, on the reverse strand, counting down.
GGGTGATTTAAGCCTCTTGCTGGTATCTGGTTATTGTAAGGCCACATGTACACTACACAAAAGTGAATGTGTGAAATGTTTGCTTAAATTCTCAGCTTTAGTGGGTCTGTTTTGTTTTAGCTTTATACGGAATTGGCCGCCATTGTTTGTCTTTTTCCTTATCCAACTGTAGTCCTTATTTGCAGTTCCGTAGAGTAAATTAATCATGATTAAACTTAACACTTAACAGTCTTCATTCTTTATGATTTAACATGAAAATGAAGCTACAGAAATATGCTGCGTGTAATTTAATAAAAATGATTCACTGACCAATACCGTTGATCATATATGCTGATCAATTTAAGTCGATTTTGTAATGAATAGTGTTAAGCTATACCTTTATTTTTAAATCGTTGGAACCCCACTATTAAATCATTTATTCCGGACTTAAGCGGAACATGTAAATTCATCGGCTATCTCAAATTCTTACAAAAAAACGCACTCTTCAATATAAAATACTGAATCTTACACTACCAAACCACGTCTATTGAGCACGTCTATTGAGGATAATGTTAAGCTGGAAACTATAAAAGAATAATATTATCCATTAAATTAGTACTCAATAACATGACATGCAAGTTGGGCAGAGAAAATGTGAATGGACTGAAAGCAATAACATGCATAGCATCTGGCATAATAAGAGAACAATCCTTGTCCTAACTTCTTACTTCTTCACGTATCTTCAAACTTCTTCACTAGTTTTTAAAATGATATCCTCATTAATAAAAATTCAAAATATAAATATTTAATATTTAATATTTTTTTTTTTAAGATTTAGAATCTTAATTTTAGACTAAATCATATGTGATCAGTCTTAAACCACCGCTCAAAGATAAAAAGCAATGTTTCTAATGTCCTTTTTTTGCCTCAAATTATGTATACACTTCCTGACTTCCATGTGGCACCATGTGTCTACTTAAATTACAATTAGGAAAATAATAATAATAAAGAGAGAAAGAAATGGCATTAAATTAAATTAAATTAAATTACTTATATATGGAATGTGTAGATTTACCACTTTGCTTATTGCTACTACCTAACGCGGCTAACACCACCGTCCCATATTGGATTGGATTATTTTATTTTATTTTTGTAGTGGCTTGCAAAACTTGAATTAATTTTTTTAATTTCCTCCCTATTTAATCTCAAGTGATGAACCAAATACAACTAGTTGAAATTATTTTAAAGATTAAATTTCATATTTATTTGTTATGAAAATGATGTCAGTCGTGGATTTGCTAATCAAAAACAAACTTGATTTTTATATGTTCTTGAGATTTTTTTTTTTTTTTTAATTTTCTGAAAAACTTGAGATTGAATTAATAAATCATATTTTATGTCGTCCATTGTTGATTTATTATTGAAAATTTTCAAATCATTTATCACATTACTGCATTAAATATGTTCTCAAAAGGTGTGATTTGGTGACATAAAACTTACAATTTGATTATTAAAGTGCTAGATTCGAATTTAGAGATGTACTTTTTGTTACATGAAATATTTTTTTTTTTTTTGAATGTCAGAAGAAACTGAAAGATTTGACGTCAGACATATAACAAGAAAAGTTTTCCAAGGTAAGGTGCCAAACTAAGATCACAATGGGACCATTTAATGTTTATTTTGGTCCCTAATTTTGGCAAAATTTTGAAGAACATTTTGTTACGGCTTTTCGGAAATTGAAATTCATCATCAATTTAATCATTAAAATGGGAAGGCATATGATTGGATGACAATTAATCATGCATCTTAATTGTTGCACCAATGACTACGCAATTGAAAAGTTGCTGTCAATTAATTACCAACGCTCAAAAATCCTTTCTATATATAGGGGTTTTTTATTTGTAAGAAAAATAGCTTCCTCTCTCTGTTTTTCTTATGAGTATATCAATCGATTTTGTGCCAAATCGATTGAGACATAGTGTTTTCCGAATTTATTTTATCTTACGGACGGCGAGGCTAATATACTGCAAGCATAATATTTGGGCAGAGTTGCAAAATGTCTTACAGAAAGCGACATAGTCTGCGAGTCAACCCAATTTCTTGTTTAATTCGTGGTGCACGGAAATATTATTCTTGTTTTGCAAATTGTTTCTACAATTTTAAGACGTTCTATTTGTCATGTCTACTACTATTACTGCTACCATGAATGCTATAATAATTGATGATGCTACTGTTGATTTGAATAAGCCCTTCCGGTTTTAGGTTTTCACTTTAAAAGTTGGAAATTGAAAATAATGTTCTTTTTCACTAAAAAAAAAAAACTAGCGAATTTTTGTATACTTGAAAAACCTGAACTTATTGATGACCCCACCGTAGTCCAAATTATGGACATGAAAATTGGGAGGAAAATGACTTTATATGCAAAAATATATATATATATATATATATATATACTTAATGACAAGTCTGATGAATTATATGATATTTATAACTCTAAAAAAAACTGTTAAAGATGTATGGGATGCCCTTCAGCAAAAAAAAAATATGATACTGAAGAGGTCGGGTCTAAGAAATACGTTGTTAGATGTTACCTTAGGCATCAAATGGTAGATGATAAATCAGTAGAAATCCAATCCCATGAACTATAGAAAATAGCCCATGAGATTATATATGAGAGTATGTCTCTAGATGAGCAATTCTAGGTACCTACCATAATTGATAAATTTTCTCTATCTTGGAAAGACTTTAAAGGTACACTTAGACACAAAGCCTTAGTGCTCACTAGAGAGTCTTATTACCCGCTTTCACATAGAAGAGGAAGCTTGCAAACATGATCAAAGAGAATAGATCCTAGTTGTGTCAAACAATAAGAAACTTGTCTCAGTAGTCCTGAAACCTAAAAGTAAAAATATGAAGAAAAAGAACACCCTTAAGAACAACAAGAACCACAACCACCAAAACACCAACAATCAAACCCAAAATAACCAGAACAGGCATCAACCACCATCAAGAAATGAAAAGAGCCAGTTCAAATGCTACAATTGTGGCAAACCATGCAACCTTGCCCGGAACTGCCGAAATAAGCGTTCCGCTCCACAAGCGAACCTTACCGAAGACCAACTTGTTGTTATGATCTGAGATTAACATGGTTGGTGGATCCGAGGGTTGGTGGGTTGACACTAGAGGTTCCCATCATGTCTGTCATGATCGTGCTCTGTTCAAGTCATATGCGGAAGCTGCGGACAAGAAAGTGTCGTTGGATTACTCCCACACCACTATGGTTGCTGAGACTGGTGATGTGGAACTGAAATTCACCTATGGGGAGACTGTAATTCTCAAGGATGTGTTGCATACTTCTGAGATAATGAAAAATTTACTTTCAGGTTATCTCCTGAATAAGGTTGGTTTTACACAAACTATTGGGGCTGATTTATATACTCTCACTAAAAATAATATTTTTGTGAGAATGGGCTATGATACGGATGGAATGTTCAAACTTAATATTGCTATTAATAAAATTTCTTCTTCTGCTTACATGTTACGTTCATTTAATGTTTGACATGTTCGACTTTTTTATGTTAATAAACGGATTATTAAGAACATGAGTAACTTATATCTAATTCCTTATTTATCTTTGAATGATTTTGAAAAATGTGAAATTTGTAGTCAAGCTAAAAATACCAAAACTCCACACAAATCAGTAATTAGAGAATTTGAACCATTAGATTTAATTCATTCAGACATTTACGAGTTTGGTGATAAATTGACTAGAGGTGGAAAACGTTATTTTATCAAATTTATTCATGACTATTCTAATTATGCATATGTTTATGTTACGAAAAATAAAAGTGAAGTGTTTGATATATTTAAACTATTTCACACAGAAATTGAAAATCAATTTAATAGATAAATAAAAAGATTTTGTAGTTATAAAGACATTGAGTATGAGTCTATATCTTTTATTGAATATTATAAAATGCATGGAATTATTCATGAAATGACTGCACCCTACTCACCTGAAATGAACGGTAAAGCCGAAAGAAAAAATAGAACTTATGTTGCAATTATAGTTTCTAATTTACTTAATTCCGGTGCTGCTTCATTTTGATGGGGATAAATTTTATTGGCGGTTTTTTATGTTTTGGATAGAGTGTCTAAGTCAAATGATAAAGTTTCATCTTATGAAATTGTGAAAAATAGAAAACCTAACTTGTCACATCTTAGAACTTGGGGTTGTCTGGCCTATACTAGAATTTCTGATCCTAAGAGGATTAAATTTGCTAGTACAACATATGAATTTGTTTTTATTGGTTATGTTGTTAATAGTAAAGCATATAGATTTTATAATTTGAAAAATCATGCTGTGATTGAATATAATGATGCTAATTTCTTTGAAAATAAATTTCATTATATTTTGAAGAATAATGGGGGCTCGTCCTCCAGTATTAATCACATGAATGAAGTCAATGAACCTGATAAAGAAATTGAATTAACACATAATCATGCTGTGATTTTTATGCATACACTTTAGAAGAAGATCCTACCACTATAAAAGAAGCTTTGTCATCTTTAGATACTAATTTGTGGTAAGAAGCAATAGAAGATGAAATGAGTTCTTTCGAGTCTAATAAGACTCACACTCAGTGGATTTACCTCTAGATTGCAAGACCAAAGGAAGTAAATAGACACTTAAAAACAAATTAAGATCAGATGGTACAATAGATAAATATAAGGTTAGACATGTTGCCAAATGGTATAGACAAATAGATAACATAGATTTCTTTGACATTTTTTTCACTAGTAATTAGGATTACCTTTATTTGTGTGCTTATTTCCCTTATTGTTATCTTGTTGTGCATCAAATGGATGTTAAAATTGCCTTTTTGAATGATGAATTGGAAGAAGAGATTTACATAAACCAACCTGAAGGTTTTGTAATACCTGATCAAGAAAGTAAAGTTTGTAAACTTGATAAATCTTTATATAGTTTAAAACAGACACTTAAACAATGACATGAGAAATTTGATAACCTAGTTTTAGCCAATGAATTTAAAGTGAGAAAGTGATAAGTGTATATATTATAAATCAGAAAATGTGATTTATTCTATTATATGCTTTTATGTGGATGATATGATTATATTTGATTTTAATATTCATGTTGTGAATAATGATAAATATATGCTTTGTGCTAACTTTGATATGAAAGACTTATGTGAAGCTAATGTAATTTTAGGAATTAAAATTACTAGGTCAGAAAATGGAATTTACTTAGATCAATAGCATTACATCGAGAAAATCTTGAGGAAATATAATTACTTCGACTGTAAACCTTAATGTACTTATTATCCTAGTGTTAAGTTGTTCAAGAACACCAGTAACGATATTAGATAAACTGGGTATGCGAGCATCATTTGTAGTCTTCGATATACTACTAATTGCACTAGATATGACATTGCTTATGTTGTACGATTGTTATGCAGATTTACTAGTAGGCCTAGTGTAGAGCATTGGCATGCTATTAAGATGATTATGAGGTAATTGAAAAGGACCATAAACCTAGGATTACATTATCAAAGGTTTCCTGTTGTCCTTGAAGGATATTACGGCGCTAATTGGAACATCCTTTCAGATGATTATAATGCTACTAGTGGATACATTTTCAGCATAACTAGTGGGACTGTCTCTTGGAAATCAAGAAACATACCATCTTAGCTCAATCCACTATGGAGTCTGAGATGATTGCACTGACATCTGTTAATGAAGATGTAGCTTGGTTAAGAAGCTTGCTATCTGATATCCTTTTATGGGAGAGAGCGATACTAGTTGTATTGATCTATTGTGATAGAATTGCGGCTATTGTAAAGATTCAGAACCGTTATTATAACAGTAAGAGATGACAAATATGTCGTAAACACATTACAGTTAGAGAATATCTCTCTACTGGAGCTGTAAGAGTGGATTATGTAAGGACCGACGACAACTTAATTAATCGTTTGATGAAAGGTTTAGCAAGAGAGAATGCATTCAATACTTAAAAAAAATGGGATTATTTTCATTAAATAATTAAATTACTTGTGATGGTAACTCAACTTATAGACTGGATATCCCAAGAAATAGGTTCAATTGATAATAATAAGTCATGAGGCAATGTGAGTTGAATCATGCTAATAATCGACGAGTTCTATTCAGAGAGTATGATATCCTGAAGCGATGTAAAGATGAATTATTTTAATTTTTAATGTGTTCTATATTTTATGTAGAGTGAAGTACCTAACTACATGAGTACTCTTGATAGACACACTTATGTGAATGTAGAAGTGTGACTGCTTCTTATGAAATTTTTGGGCAAAAGTTTCTAGAGCATTCACTATATTGGGATATATGTGCACAGCCGTAATGTTGGGGTTTTAAGGGGGAATATCGGTAACGCAGCGGAATCGCGGAAAATCAAAATTTTTCCGATTTCAAAATTTTTTCTCGGATCAATTAAATAAACTTATTTATTTAATTATCCAATTATCAAATTCTGAAAAAATTACACAAGAAATCATATTTCTTGGTAATTACCGAATTACCCCACAACTTTGTAAATTGATTATTTTAGTCTAAAAATTATCAAATATAATTTTGGAATGATTCTAAATCATTTCTAAAATATTTTTCAACATATCAAATACATCAAAATCAGATTTGCAATAAATCCCCAAAATTTTAGTCTAATTGCTATGAGGTCCCTATATATTGCATTTTTTTCATTTTAGTCCTCAAATTGTCAAATATAATTTTAGGTGATTCCAAATCAGTTCTAAAATGATTTCTAACATGTACAATACATGGGAATACAAATTGCAACTCAAACCCACAATTTCTTGCAAATTGCCGAGAAGGACCTATGGTTTCCAACTTGTGCATTTTGGCCCAAACTTGTTCAAAACAAGTTAAGATGAAATCCAATCATCACTGTAGGCACTGCATTTTTACGCATAAGTCCCTATGATGAGTCTCATTTTGGAGGCACTACCTTTTGAGTCACGGAAGCCGCGGGAAACGGACATCGGAAGGGGAAATTCAGAATAAACAAGGTTCACTGTTTTCGTTAGTGCTGCGTTCGTTACTTCGTTCGAACGGAAAACAGATTGCGGGCGTTCGTGTCGCGTTCGAGGAAGCGTTCGAACGGTGTCGGTAATTCTGGTTTTTCTGCTAGCCTCACATCCAGCCCAATTAGCCCCCCAAAGCCCATAAAACACATCCCAATTTAAATAAATAAATATTAATTAAAACATTAACTAAATAATATAATAACTAAATTAATTAAATGATTAAATAAAACATATACCAAACATAAAATAAACAATTATCAACTTAAACTAAAATCATGCCTAAATTAAACAAATCACATACTAAATCAAAATATAATCATGCCTAATTAAAATCAATCAACCAATTATATTCCCAATCTAATAAGATTATTCCCAAACTTAAAATATTGTATTTCTAATCCAAGCCAATCAAATATCCAACCTTCCCTATCTAGCCAAGATTTGTCCCCCCTCAATCTTTGACTTCCCTTAACCAAACCAAATCAAATCTCTCTTCAATTAGCCAAATCTCTTTCCTTGTCAAGCCTAACCTTTTGCCTATAAAAAGAACCCTTCACCAACCTTCTCAACCTTAGCTACTAGCTAGTCCCTAACTCACACACAACACACATAAAAAAATTACAGGAAGAAGACACCCAAAAACAGTAAGCAAAAGATAAAGAGGAAACGGCAGCGAAACCACAAGGAAGCAATAGTAAAAGACAGAGAACGACGACTCAAAATAGTAAAGACAACGAACGAGAACAGTGAACCAGTGAACCGGGAGAGTTGCGGAGCATCCACCCTTCCGACGATCGTGTACCGTACATCCGAGAGGTGATTTAAAAGGTTAGACCTGAGGGTACCTTTTCATTAGTTTATATTCGTTTTTTTATTATTATTATTGAATTCTACTCGCATGAGAGTCGTTTATGGATGCATGTTAAGGCTTGAATGAAATGGAAGAGTGTCGTCTCTTGTGGTATATAGGATGGAAACCCAGACGTAAATTCCGTAGCCGAATCCGAATGGACGGTAGTGCGGTCTGTACTTGGGATACAACTCCACGTACCACTTGAGTAAACGGCACATTCTCTTGTTTTGTGTTGCTTTCATTTATTTATTCCTCGTCATTTAAATTATGTATGTTGCTTATTCCTGTATGATACGATCGAGTGCATGGGCTTAGTAAGTGCGATGAAAGGTCCCCTAATTGGAGGGGTTAAAATCCTTCACCACGATGCTTTGCCGCACCGATTGATGTGTGTTCGGTTGAATGCGAAATACGTTCAATCGGACATACTTAGTTTGATATGATTGTCTCTATTTTCGTATGCATGATTCAATCGAGTGCATGGGCTTAGTAAGTGTGATGTGAGATCCCCTACGGGGAGGGGCTAAACCCCCTTTACCACGATGTTTTGCCGCGCCGGTTGAGGTGTGTTCGGTTGGATACGAGATACGTTCAATCGGGCACACTATGTTTAATATTATTGCTTTCAATTCTTTGTATGCATGATTTAGTCGAGCGCATGGGCTTAATATGTTGGTCTAAAGGTCCTCTCTTTGAGAGATCAAGAGCCTCAAAAGGCCACATTTATGGCAGTACTTCGCCGCGCCCCTTTTATTTTGTGTTTATGTATTGCGTCTCATTTCATGCATCAGGTCTGTTCCCGTTCGAACGCGTTTACGAACGCAACTCGAACGCGCATGTGTTTTTGCCTTATTATGTGTCAGGTCTCGTATCCGTTCGAACGCGTTAACAAACGCCATACGAACGTGAGCTTTCTGTCTCATCTCCGTTCGAACGCGTTACGAACGCTACTCGAACGTGAGCATTCTGTCTCATTTCCGTTCGAACGCGTTTACGAACGCTACTCGAACGTGAGCATTCTGTTTCATTTCCGTTCGAACGCGTTTACGAACGCTACTCGAACGTGAGCATTATGTTTCATTTCCGTTCGAACGCGTTTACGAACGCTACTCGAACGTGAGCATTCTGTTTCATTTCCGTTCGAACGCGTTTACGAACGCTACACGAACGTGCACACACTGAACTGAGTCTGTCTTATTATATTCATGCATAATTGCCTATTGGTTGATCTTTCTTATGCAAATGTGTCACAATTCGTATGCTTATGTCATGATAACATTTGAGTATTATTTCTTGCGGTATATCGGATGGAAACCCAGATGTAAATTCCGTAGCCGATTCCGAATGGACGGTAGTGCGGTCTGTACTTGGGCTACAATTCCACGTACCGCTTGGAAAAGTGCCCATATGTGTGCTTGTAGGGTCAATATGTGTGCTTGTGTTTTCCTGAATGTGATATGTAAGTTTGTATGTTCGTTGCTATCTCGATATATGTTAAGCATGCAATTTTAAATATGAGATATATGTAAAAATGTACACATAAGTTTTATTTTGCATATGAGAATTTAGAAGCATGATACTCTTGGAAATAAGTGTTACTTAAGCTTAGTTAAATTATTACATGAATCCTTTCATTACAAGTGACATAAGTAATGGACCATTCCGAACCCAACGGTTTGAGGTCTTCCCTTGCGAGGGGTGAGTGCGGCCTTAAATCTTTGTCCCGGTTCACACCGGGTGGCGACTCCATGTTATGTAATCCTTCCCAACTAGGCCGCGAGCCTAGGAACGGCGTCGCCCAGGTCCTGTGTCCTACAATCACCAAACTTGATATACATCATAACACAACACATATATGAAAAGCCTCAAATTTGGAATGAGTTATGAACCATAATTTTTCAATTTCACCAAATTGTCCAATTTTACCAAATCTTTAAAATCCAACACTTTAATCCATTCAATAGTTCACCAATCTAGCCTCACCACTTTGAAACAACTCTAAAACAATTCTAGGTCACCAAGGAGTGGCTTACCAACTCTAGAATGGCAACTTGATTTTCCAAAAATCAAAAGTAAAGTTTTGAAACCATTTCAAGCTTACTTACATGCATCAATCTTTCATCAAAGTTCACAACCAAAATAAACACAAACAATAAGAAGAGAGACAACACCAAAGCAACACAAAATGATGCTAAGCATGTTAGAAACAATTTTCATGTTGAAGACTTTGAAGAAAAACTTACAAAACCATGATTTTCCAAGCCATCTTCCTTTAGCCTTCAAGCTTTTCTCTCAACTACTTTTGTGTTTGTTTTATGTCAAATGAACTTGTTAAACCCTAAAATTGAAACAAAATAATTTATACTTGCCCCAAATAGCCCTTGGCCGAATGGTATGCAAAATAAATAAAAATATATATATATTTTTACTTTGTTTCATTTAAAGCTTTAATTAACTTGCATTTGATTTTTATCATTACACTTTAATGATTCCAAACAAGTCAACAATTGCAACTAAATCATTTCCAAAAATATCACAAACTTAGGATATTTATATTTTTAATTAATTTAATTATTTAACAATTAAATAATTAAATAATTATTTAAATATAAATATATTAAATATATGTATTATATTTACATTAAATATCAAATACATATATATCTATGATATTAGTCAAATATCTCAATTTGACAATTAATTAATGTGTATTTCATAAAATCAAACATTAAATGCAAATACACAAAAATTAGAAAATGACTATTAGGTTCCAACACATGTATTTTTCGTTTAACCTTTAAACGACTTATAAATAATCAGTATTATTTATAAATGTTGCTCTAATGCTCTACGAGTATATTTCATTAGTGAGACTCTCTAATTCAGGTATATCCGTCACAAAATCCAATTTTGTGTCCATAATTTACCCACCCGTAAATTATGACGACCACGGATAAACTAGCTGAATCATACTGGTCGATGTCATTGCATACGTATAATACATTCGTCACAGGTATCCGGATAATCCCAGAGATATAGATGTAAACGTTAAATCTCTATAGGTATTATCACGTCGACGTTTCTATTAGCAATCTCTAAATAACACTCGGAACTTACTTCCGAAGTTTACTGTGGCCACATATTTAACAGATTGCTAATCACATATGGACTACCTATGCTCTGTACATAAAATTGACGGATCATATCTTGATACACACAGGATATCCTGAGGATCGGTCCACACCCAACGAACAGGCGGAGGTCTGATCTAAATATATCGATGACGTGACTGCCATCTAAGTGTGGAGAATGTCTCATACATCCACAGTGGTATCTCAAGTCGAAGGACCACTATGCTACTCAACCCTAGAATATTCTTATTAACGTTGGTGTACCATCCATTAAGAATCTTCAGTGAGTCGTTCAGTGTTTATCCACTATAAACACCTACACGTCTATACGAGTCTCCCCAGACTCATGGTTCATTGGGATAAACCATCGGATCAAGTCTCGATATACGACATGTACTGGTCTCAACGGATTTGACTAACCGACCCGTGTTAGTAAATCTTGATCAGGAACTATATTTGATAATATACATTTAGCAGTGACACTTCCCAATATCAATTACAAACTACCTTTGTAACTGTGTACTGCATTGTATATTATCGGGCCTTTGTCTAATATATACATATCACTAAACCATATTTAGTTTCAATCCAATCGTAATCAGATCGAATATGTATATAAAAACAAGAGGTGCAACCATAAATAAGTAATATTATGGAAAAAGAATTGATCGTATTCATGAATCAGACATAAATACGATGCGGATTGGCGCTCTGAGCACCAACCCCAACACGTAATACATGGGCTTTTTAACTTCACCTTAAAAGGTTTGTGTGTGTAATGTTGTCAGAGATAGGTTGAAAATTACGAGTTACTCTAGTATAATTCGAATCGACATCACTATGTAAAAGCTTGAGTCGACAGACTCATTTATTTATGCACAACCTTATGGTTTATTACTAGATGAATTTTTTTATTAAAATTCAAATGAGGGATTGTTGTAAATATGAATTTTAAATGAGTTTTATTTTGATTTAAAAAATGATGTCACAAGATGTATTTTGAATATAGAGAGTGATTACAAATTCATCATTTACTGCATCATCTCATAATGGAAAATTATAACACCAAGCTATTGTTTATATGGGTTATATTGTGAATTGGGTTTGAGCCCCAATGAGTACTCATTTTTGTGAAATGGTGATGAGCCAAGTTAATGGTGGTTCACCACGCGCGCGCCGCCGCCGATTCGGTTCGGGTTGGGTGTGCTACTATATTATTTTTTTAGAGAAAATACTTTTATATTTTTAAAAATAATAATAATAATAATAATAAATATCATTATTGACTTGACTTAAATTATGAAACATGTTAAAATCGTTTTATTCATGCAACGTTCATAAAATCAAATTTGCAAACGTTCAAATTAAAGAGGTTGAAATGTATGCAAACGTTTTATTATTGTAAATTATATTGCAACATTTTAATTTTGTCAATTAATTTACCAACGTTCAAAAACCTTTTCTATATAAAGGGATTTCTTATTTGCAAGAAAAATAACTTGGAAAATCCTCTCGCTTTCTTCTTGTTGTTTTCTTAACTTACGAGCAACTATTTCTTAGGTCTGAATATATTAATCGATTTTGTGCCACATGAGACGTGATATTTTTTGTGCTTATTTTATCCTGGGATCGACGAGACTGACATACTAAAAGTACAATACCTAGAAAAAATCGTGAAACGTCTTAAAAAGAACGACCTAGTCCACGACTCAACCCAATTTCTTGTTTAATTCGTAGTGCACGGTAATATTGTTCTTGTTTTGCAAACTGTTTCTACAAAAGTCAATTCATTTAACAACTAACAGAAATATTCTTTAAAAAAAAAAACACAATTAACAGAATTATAATTCTCGGTATCATTTGAAAGCACCTTTCAAATTTTAATGGCCGACATTTTATCAACAGAGCACATCACAAATGGACCTTGAAGAAAAATGAAAAAGAAAATGAATATTCATAATTATCTAGCTACGGCCAGGTCAGATATAATGCTCCATAATACAAATCTACAAAAACTAGCATTTCGGCAAGACATTATTAAAATATATATATATATATTTTGTAGAACCTGTCCGGCAAGGAAGATGCTTAAAAAGATCTTCACGGCAGGTTCGGAGAATGCCCCCAAGATTCAGCAGTCCATTGGTTTTCCAAATGTACAAGGGCCCAATGTATGCCAACCCAAAGTAATGGATATATTTTTTTTTTCAGCATCTCCATCATTCGTGGAGTCCAGCCTGCAACGGTAGATAACAAAGGGCATAAAATACACAAAACACCAGATGAGCAGTGAGGCGTCATCATCAAAATTAGGAAATTGCCTATACAAGTGATTTTCCTCTAAAAGGAAAAACAACTATATTCTGCAATTATTCTAAGTAGATTTTTTTCAAGGGAGTTCATACAAATAGAGGAACAATTACTCTGCTTTTATTTGGTGTGAGGTAAAAGAGACCATTTTTAACAAATGTTTTCACTTGTACAAAATTGAGTTCTAAAAGTAAAAGGGTAACCCAAAAGACTCAAGAAAGCAATAGAAAGTAACATGCATTCACCTCCTTCCTGAAACCATATGGGTCACTTGCCCTGGACCACTCTGTAATTGAGAACCAGATCTTCAGGTTTCTTCCATACATAAGCACGCACGGTAGCCAAGCTCATGTCTGGGGATAAGACCTGGGAAAACAGATTGCTCAATACAAACAAAAGTCAAAGTATAGATCAAACAATGATAAAGGCAGTACATGGGCACAGTTCTTACGTGTACTGCAATTTAAAATAACTAATTTTCATACTATTCAACAAATGGAGAAGGTTTTGAGAAAACCAAACTGTTTGATTTTCAAATTCAAGCAATCAAGAAAAGCTTGACCCATATGTACACTGGGTTTCAAAAACAAGTAACGGACACCAAATAGCAAGGCAGATCATGTATGTAGGCATAATCAGCTTAGTATCATATTTATTCTAAACATAAGGGAGTTTAGACAACAACTAGAATGTTAATCTTAAAATAATTTAAATTGGTCGGTTACTGCCTTTTCCTGTCTAGCACACAAATATCTCTACTAAAACATTTTAAAACTGTAAGTTTAGCACTAATCTCGGTATCAGCATCTAGGATATGATTCACTTGCCTGATTATTGCACAAAATCTCGATAGAAGGCCTTAGCTTTTGCCATGATTTCAATCCAGAAGAATTCTGCAATGGGCCTCCTGCAAGTGGAGCGAATGTATCCGACGGTTTGTCAAAAACCATCTTCTCTAGGACATAATTAACAACCTACATAAACATAGCAATAAAGACAAGGCAGTCAGTTCTTGAAAAAATTCGACAGTATAAAAAGACAATATGCAGATAACATGGGAATTAATGCATAGCATTATCTAATAATATCATCATTCAATGGAAAACTATTTACATCGTAAAAGGCATGTGAACTCAGAGAATATGTGTCAGTCCAATCCAAGCATAAAGCTATATAAATGCCAGAAGACAGTCAAAAAGCTTGAGAACACTAAAAATGTGCAGGAGTCTTCAACACTGGACACCTTCAAGAAAGCGAAAATGCCCAGAGAAGAGGGTGATAAATATATCTTATTTGAATCCACAAACTGTAAGCTCCAAAAAAAAAATTCTAGCATGTAAAAAAAATTAAAATCCACAATAATTTTAACTTAAAAATGCAGCAAGAATCTTTATTAAATCATAGGAAGGGGTAAGCACTAATACGGTCTGTTTACATAGACTGATTCTGTACAAGTTTTTATGTGATCCTCCAAAATATCGTAAACACAAATCATTTCAAATTTTGATAAGGAATGGTCAATAGCATTTCTCCCCAGTCCCAGATGCTTAATAAAGAAACAGATCAAATTAATGAAGCTAGAGCAAATGCAATTAGTTAATAATGCAACTAGTTAGCCTTCCCCAACACAATTGACATTTTTCCGATTATTTAATATATGAAGACCACGTTACCTTGTGTATTCTCAATATCCGAGGTGCACTTAGTTTCCCCTGCGTCAGGATCTGGACAGCTGAACCTTCACATTGATGCAGGTAAAAGCTGCACCTGTAAAATCAAATATGAACTTTATACAAGGTGTAAAATCCCAGTTTATAATAGTCAGATACATGGAAAACATGAAACTAACAGCACACGAGCTTCGTAGAAAACAGCAATTTTTTTCAAACTTATAAATGTGTCACAATAGTAACGATTTCTCCTAACAGAACAGCTGCCACATTTAAGTATCTCATGGGAGAACACAAGGATACCTGCTTTGTCAAATTAATCCATGTCTAACCTTCCACAAAAGATGGTTATTTTAAGATATATAAAAGGCAATAGGTCAAAAGATTACTTGGTGTTTTCTCTAGGAGGTAGACGATTATTCAAGACACAGTCAAGACACCACCAAGGAAAATCTTTATCATCTTCAGTTCCATCTAAGTCCGTAATTTTCTTTCTCCATAGGCTTCCTTGAGAACCCTCCGTAATTATGGATGGAGGCGAAATTGTTGAAAATTCAAATGGAAGATACACCATAGAGTCATTTTCAGAATTTCCATCTACCTCAATTCTTGAATGGGTAAGACCTCTAGCACTGATATCCTTGGCCAACAAAACATCCCTATTGACAGTAGCCTGTGATCCAAGTCTCTGCTTTCTCTTGGCTAACCAATGAGCCAATAGACCTTTAAGTGTTTCACGAGCTAGATTTACCTGTGGATCATCAGCAAAAGGAGGTTAATCTTTTGAAACATATGTAACCTAATTCGTTCTGAAATGGGGTTGTGGAAGAAGTTTCAGCCCCTTAAGATACAGCATCAACATAAAATCAACACTACATCACTTTCAAGCTTTGGTGCTTTTATGTACCTCTGCATGATGATCAAAAAAATTGCCAAATAATATTAACAGAAGCAAATATATATGTGTATAAGTTCATGTACTCAATGACAGAAGAGTTTAGGGATATCGATATAGAGTGATCAAACTAATCCAAGAAAAATAAAACAAGACCAGACCATTTATTGATACATGTGAATTACTTGTGGCCATGAAGAACTAAATGCTTTTACCTTATCATCCTCAGGCTTTCCAGCAATTTGAAGGTCTGCTGAATACATCTCGGCAGAGAAGCATTGAGGTGTGTCCAAATGAACAGACAAGCTTCCAAGTCTGGAGTCCACAGTGAACCACGCAGGAATACTTACCTGGAGCGGCAAGGAAATCATCAGTAAGGTTCACCAAAATTGTTAACACTATAACGCTACAATAAATTGGTTAGCATACCATCTCAAATAATTGTTCTTTTTTCTCCTCAAAAGAAACCTGTAGGTTTAAATCAATAGTAATATCAGCCATACACCAAACACCATAAAGTTATACTTAAGTACAAGGATTAAAAAAATCTTGCAACCTTTCCATAGTCCTCAACCACAACACCTCGCGTGATCTCCCATAGCTTCACAGAACCAGCAGTATCCTATCAAAAAGAAGTATCAATTTTACAAAAACCCAACAGCCAAATCTAGAAACTTCAGCAGTGAAACTAACAGAAGGAAACCATGATATTCACCTTAGTCAAAACATGCCTTCTATTATTTAGGATTTCATGCTGCACAATTCCTGGAATTCCAGGAATGGTAAAGTTAGGTTCTTTATAAACAGGAACCTACAAAGATAGCAAATAGTTAGTGATTGATTACTAAAAGGCATGCATTATAATAAAAGAAAATGGAAGGAGAGAGACATCATTTATTGAAAAATTGCAGACAATCACAGGATATTAAGCACAAAAAGCCAGAAACCCAAAAAAAGTCTAGCGCATATCAATGAAAAGAAGACCTATTATGAAATATAATGTAGTAGAACCGAAGCAATCAATACTTTCCACAAGGTTCCTTTTGGTAATTAGAACTGAGAATGAAGGAAGCGATAAACAGCTGATGCAACCATCATTGAGAAGCATAACAAGAACCAATTATCAAACAAGTATCAATCCGAAAAAATAGAAGTAAAAGAATGTAAAAAACTTGAAACACCATGATTTCTCATTCCAAAAAAATAAATGCATAACACAGCAACTACTGCAAACTATATGGATAAACGTTTTACTCACTGGGGTAGATCCTTCCAAGGAAACCCTTGCCCTTGAAAAAGACAAATTTCCAGCTAAGAATGAACCACCTCTTTGAAAGACCTTTTGAGGATTATGTTCTTCAGCAGGCCACCTATGAACAGAAGAATCTGTTGTTGCTACCCATATATCATCATCATGCAATGCCAATTGCAGAATTGGGTGTTCCCCTGTGCAAAGCAAGAGACTCTCTCTCGTCGCCAAGTCTGTCAAGTACAACTGAGGGCATATACAGAATTGAACACCAAAACTAAATAGTAGATAAAACATAGGAAGTTTGTGTCACGAGTTAACAGTACTCACAGAAAGGTCTCTCCCACCACTGTAAACATGACTAAACGTTGAAGTGCTGGCAAGTGCCCAAACAGAATCAGTATGAACAGCATAGGAGTGAATGCATCGCTGTTGACCAAGATCCCATAACCTATAAAAATGAAACAATAAGCAATTAAACCATCTCTCTCATTTGCATGGTTGAGACACTTTTAGAAAATAAAAAAATAGCCTGAATACCTGATCATAGAGTCGGAGGATCCAGATAAGCAATATCTGCAGAAACAAAAAAAAAAGTAAATAAACAAATGGAATCCTATCAGACAGCAGCCCAAACCTTCATAATTACAAGCACTCTGCCTCATGCCTTCTAAAAAAAAAAAAATTTTAAAAAAAAAGGTTTTCTACAATTCTTTCCCCCCACCCTCTTTTTTATCAATATAACCCAGGTTCTTTTTTTTCCACATCCCTACTTAAAGGGAAGGCTAAATTCAAATTGAGATTCTTTTATAACTTATAGCAAACATCCCAGCCACATCATCAAGACAATTGACGGTAAATCCACCATCAAGAAACATCGCACATCATATATTTCTC
Organism: Zanthoxylum bungeanum; assembly: GCA_019454045.1. Classification (NCBI taxonomy): domain Eukaryota; kingdom Viridiplantae; phylum Streptophyta; class Magnoliopsida; order Sapindales; family Rutaceae; genus Zanthoxylum; species Zanthoxylum bungeanum. The sequence goes on along the minus strand of SKCR01000327.1, from coordinate 24,172 downwards.
TCTCATGCTATGACATGCACTGAAATGCATCGTCGGCTATTTCATATTAAAAGACGAGTAGTAGTTCACACATATCCTCCACTTGAAACTATTTGAGAAATATTTAGTAAAACTAATGTTAGAAGAAAGAACTATGGAGTCCATTCAACTAACCTTCCAGTAGAATCTAGGAGCAGTGATCGAATATTATCTGTATGCCCTCTAAGCTTCATAGTTTTTGAACCTGTCCTTGGATCCCAAACTCGTACGACCTAGAAGAAGCATGATAGGAGACAAAATTAATCTCAATTAAAACCCCTTTCAAACCATCAAATCATTAAAAGAAAAAAAGTTGAACAAGGAAAGAAGGTTGAAATATGTGTATCTTCCTTTAATTTCATATAGAGCAGGGGAAAAAGATGATGAATGCAACAAGAATTGTTATATTGGAGTATACCTTCTCAGTACCGCCAGAAACCAGAAGGTTTCCACTATCATTCATGGCCAATGCATAGACAGACTCCTTATGGCCTTTGGCAGCAATTGGGACATATCCTTGAGACTGACTTGTGTGTGCTGAAATGCTGTTGCTTGAGCTAATGGTTCGTAGACTTGTTACTAATAACGAATTCCCAGAGCCATTGATACCGTTTGAACAATCATCTTCCATAGCATCACTTGATTTAGAGAGTGGAGTAAGGGCAGCTTCTATATCCCATATGAAAACCTCCGCACCAAGACCACCAGATGCAACAATATTGTTCTAAAATGCATTATACTAAAAGAGGATCAGAAAATTGAAATGATAGAACAGATATTACATGTCCAAGTGCAATGTCTGCTGTCAAATTGAATATAACACTTGAATAGAAAATTTTCACTGACAGGAACCTTTCATCCATGCAGTTAATAAGATCCACAAAAAATTTGACATATAAATTACATTTTTCTCTGCTGCAGCAAGACAAGTAACATAGTCAGAGTGCTGACGTAGAGTCCTGGTACAAGTTCCATCAGACAAGCAATTCCACGTCTGGTGTATATCAACCGAAAATAAATTAAAAATAAAAACCAAATCCATCAAAAAGAAAAAGCCAAATGTCATAAACAGATTACAAAACCAGCTAAATCAAATTAGCATACCTTGAGGGTGGTGTCTGAAGAGCAGGAAACAAGAGTATTATCACTCATAAGGACAGCATCATTTACCTGCAAAACCATAGACATTCCCCTTATATTCAAGGGCAGCTAGACATTTATACATTCAAATACAAAATTTTGTGTTATAAATAAACCACAATAGAATATAGGTCTGTATACTAATCTCCTGTGAAGATTTAGGAGATCTCTACCACAATATAAGATGTGCATTTAACAAAAATACAAGTCATCATATTTCAATAATCTTTTTCTTTGTTTCATGTGAGTGCTAGAGATAAGAGGAGGGGGCGAAGGGGGTGTTCATTTTTAATAGTAGATTTATTTTTAATTTTTTAAATAATGGTGGATGAAGATTCAACTCAAATTCACACCGACGCAACCTTAATCTAAGTATATAGCAAAATCATTATAAGTACTAACTAATATAAACACCTGTAGGTAGTCATACTTAACGAAAAAACTGCATGAAAAGTGAATGTACCCAATCAACATGTGATTCAAATGTAGCAGAGCAACTTGCAACATCATCGTCCAGTGACCATCTCTTTAGTGTGCCATCACGACTCCCAGTAAATAGGTAACCCCCATTAGATACAGATGTCTTCAATACAGCCAAACAATTTATGCCGGCAGAATGCTGCAAGAGAAGAATTCCAAATAGAGCAACATGACTTCATGAGGATCTCTCTCTAATTTCACTAACAGTAATGAAATCACCATCCATCAAAATACTTGGGTTTATATAATAATAGCTACCCATAATGCAATGTATGATGTTTCTAAATTATTCGTCAACGACTTAATAAGATCTTATTTGCCACAGTAATGCATTTGAACTCTGGTTATTTTTCCAATATGAAAAGGAGAAGGCAGACAAGTGTCAAGTGAATATACTAAGTTCTTGAAAATCGACTCACACTCTTACCAATCAGCTAATAGTAAAATTACTTTATTCCACAACAAATTACACATTATCAATAACTAAGTAGAAAAGGCACATTATTCAAGAACTAGGAGATCATATACGATCAACAAAGGAACTCATGCACTTCAGAGGGGAAAAAACACCAACTGTAAAAAAGAAAAACTAAATCAATTCACCTTGGTGTCATCAGCATCATTCAACACATACGTCAACCTCTTCTCTTTACGAGGGCGAGTAGAATTGTTGTTGTTACCTGCACTACCTACACGGTGCATTGCAACAACCCCTGATAAAAATATCAAGAAACAAACAATAAGTCAACAAAAAAACTCAAAAATACAATCACGTCAATTTTTTTAAGCCAACACCTATATATATCAAACCCTAGGGTGTCCTTTATGGAAATATTAATAATACCATTTACTTGACAAAGATCGGATACTAAATTTATTTTCTGGAGGAAACCATTGCAAACATATATCTAAATTCTAGCCCTTGCCACAGTGATCAGTCGCACGTGCTTAATGCAAAGAAAAAATATACACAGAGTTCAACAAAAAAAAAAATATTGAAGTAATAAGGAAATACAAAATTGAACCAAAATTGAAAAAAAAAAAAAACACAAAATATTCACTAAGCACTAACAAAACTACAAAACTGGACCAAAATTCAAAAAATAAAAATAAACAGAACATTCACAAGGCACATAACAAAGATACTACAAGTGAAATATGCTTATTAGTAACAATTTATAATCGCTTATCAAAATTTTGACAGAAGAAATGAAATGAAACAACAATCAAGACAATCTCGAATTACTATAATCATCATCTAGTTGAATAAATGCAAATCTAAACCCTAAAATTAAGCAAGAAAATGAAATAATTCAAGAAAGCTAATGCTGTGAAGTAAAATCAGCTCGTTCAAGATTAAAGAATTACAAGATCTTCTTATTCAATGATTGCAAAACAATGACAAATTTTTTTTTGGGAGCAAAATAACAGTTGAAATAAACAAAGAAGAATTAATTAACATAACATACCAGTAGTTAAAGAAATCAATCGAGTGAGAAAATGAAGTAAACCCTACAAATTTTGTTCGAAGAGAAATGGAGAGATTGAAAATTTTAATAAAAAGGAAACAAAAAGAAAAAAAAATATATATATACATACATACATATATATATATATATATATATATATATATAATATATATATATATATATGTATATAATGCCTAAACCGACTGAAAAATTGAACGAAAATAAAAAGAGGTATGAGTGTCGTGGTATTAATTTAATATTCATCTTTTCAGTTGTTTTTTAATATTTTAATATGTGTAGCAATAGATTATTCGATTGTTACACGAATAACGTATTAACTCCATTATATTATAGATTTTCTCCTAAGAGAATAAAATTTTACAAAGAGAAAAAATGAAGGTCTTATCTAAGGGTGTTCACGGGTCGGGTCGGGTCGGATCGGGTCGGGTTTTTCATGATTTTTTATGATCCGATCGGGTCGGGTCTTTCGACCCGAAACCCGAAATTTGAGAAGATGACCCGCGCGGGTCGAGTCGGGTCGACATAATATGTCGTAAATATAATATACATATTTTTTTATATAAGTTTGACAGGATTAGTGATATATATATATATATATATATATATATATATATATATATATATAAAATGCCTAAACGGACTGAAAAATTGAACGAGCGAAAGTAATAGTCTAAAATAAAAAGAGGTATGAGTGCTGTGGTATTAATTTAATATTCATTTTTTTAGTTGTTTTTTAATATTTTAATACGTGTAGCAATAGATTATTGGATTGTTACACGAATAACGTATTAACTCCATTATATTATAGATTTTCTCCTAAGAGAATAAAATTTTACAAAGAGAAAAAATGAAGGCCTTATCTAGGGGTGTTCACGGGTCGGGTCGGGTTTTTCATAATTTTTTATGATCCGATCGGGTCGGGTCTTTCGACCCGAAACCCGAAATTTGAGAAGATGACCAGCGCGGGTCGAGTCGGGTCGACATAATATGTCGTAAATATAATATACATATTTTTTTATATATAAGTTTGATAGGATGAGTGTGTAGTTGAAATGGTTAAGTATTTAATTAATTTGTACCTAGTCATAGGTTCGAATCACAGCAACTGAGATTCAAACCCATGGCCAGATACGAATTAAGTAAATATTTTACCACTTCAGCTACACATTTTTCTTATCAAAATTGTATCAATAAAATTATATATATAATTTACATCGGGTCGGGTCAGATCCGATTTTTCTGACCCAAACTCGTGACCCGATCCGAAATTTCGAGTCGGGGTTCAAATCGATCCGAAATTAATTTTAAAAATTCATAAACCCGACAGGATCCGTCGGTCGCTGCGGGTCAGGTCGCAGGTCGACCCGATCCTATGAACACCCCTAGCCTTATCTATCTGTCATTAGCGCAGAAGGAACGACGTCGTTTAATAGAATTTTTATCTAACAAAATATTTTCTTCTTGTAAGTGCACCCTGTTTTTATCTCAATTCATTTTGCATTGTTTATTGCCAAACTAATTAAAATTTAGGTTTTTATAATACTTAAATTTATTAAATATGAGGGAGAGGAAAAAAATAATGGTTGTTCCACTATATTATTTAGATGTTGGAAAATGATTTAATGAACTTCGGAATAATTTTTAAATAGTTTTTCGATTGGTCAAAACGTCAAGTTCGAATTTTAAGAGATGTAGAGGCTCTTAAAAATTTTAATTTGAACTTTTTGCCTTGTATTTTTTATAGAAATGTGATTAAAAATTGTAGACGCTGATTTTCGTCCGAGGTCCACAATCAAGATTTTGTAGGTTGGGGGCACTAGCGATCCTGCAAAACAAATGTAGAGTGAGCGTGGAGGGTCTTCCCACCGGTGTGGTGGGTGCCGTAGGCACTCCGACGCTCAAGCCAGTTATAAATACAGTAGAAAGAGAAGCAAGGTCAGAGACTACCTTGATCCCCCGTGGGCTGCCGTGAGGGCGGTGGGTCGGAGGTTCTGAGGGTTTCTGTGAGAGTGATGATGCTTAGAGTTGTAATGCTTTTGTCCTCCTCTTTTCCCCCATGCTGCTTGTGGATTACCTCTTCTATTTATATGCACTTGAGAGGTGTGCATATTTAATGCATTTAATTGTTTGTCCATTAGATGTTGGAAACGGCCGACTCATGGGGGGGAGAGTTATGAGTTCAAGCGTTTCTTGGTTTGGCAACGGATGAGTTAGGAGGCCATTTTGGTCAGATATTTTCCTAGGTATGGGCTTGTGAAATAATTTGGACCAATATAAGCTTACAAATGAGCTTTCTCTTAGAGTTTTGGGTTCTTAGTCTAACATTGATCTGGATGATATTTGAAGGAAATTGGGCCATATTCGCTATTGGGCTTGGGCGAAAAGATGATTATGCCATTGGCCCAAATTTGGCCCGTACAAAAATAATTAAATTAAAAAAATATATTATGAAGGATAAACTCTTATCCACATACCATATTGTGAAATGTTTGTTTTTTAACTATATTATTTGTTGATGGGGATTTCGGCGGCTAAGTCTCATGTACAGAACGGTAAGGACAAATAGGGAAGATCCACTCATCCAGAAAACACAGCGTGGATCAACTCTTAGAGGCCGACCATGTCAGAATAGAGACCGGCCGTAGAAGATAGGTCCTACAGTTCGGGACAACTCAGACCGACTACAGCAGAGTAGAGACCGGCCACGTCAGGGGCCCGGTGACCCAGTTTCAGTACCACGGAAAATGGGTCGGATATTTCGAATCAGGTCGGGAGTAGTTCGGGAAGTTCGGTGGATCATCTGGCCGACCTCATGACGACCGACATGGGATTAGGGCTGCCGTACTTTTCCCTCCCAAAACTCTCACATCCGAAATTCAAACAGGCTGTCATCATTGATGAAAAAGGTCTGACAGTGCACCTTTACTGCGTGATGTGACATGAATTCATAGGGTAGGGTTTACTTTCGGCGTTGGCAGAATGAGGAAGAGAACCTGTCAAATCGCCGAAAATCTGCAAATCTTCAAGAATGACATCATAAAGAGACGGGAACGGTGTCACATATTGAGTAGTATATAAAGGAAGTTAGATCACAGTTGTAGGGGGTTACCAAATTTTTCGCAAAAAACATAAACTTGTAAGAAATAGAGAAAGAAAAACAACCTACTCGATTTTTTATTAGACCTTCATAAACAGGTCGGTCGAGCTCGGTTAAGTAATAAAAGAACTCACACCCCACTTTGTGACCGTGGACGTAGGTTGGACCAGCTCCACTGAATCACGTTAAATCTTCTCTTTTCAATTTTCTTGTGTGTTTTCTTGTTTTCCGTCGAGTTTGTTTTTTGTCTCCCCATAACCAAACAAATTAAAGGTTGAAGGAAGATTGTCCCGGGAGCATTATCCCGATACTGCCCCTGAGACGAAAATCGTCCGTTAACAGTTAGCGCCGTCTGTGGGGAAAGAGCAAAAAACAGTTAACGTAGTAAGACGATGGCGGAGGATGGGAACCACAGGTCATCGGAGAGTTCAACAACAGAATTGATGGGAAGAATGGAGGAAAGTATGTGAAAGGATAGACAGGAGAATCAGACGCTACTGATGGCCATGATGGATAAACTGAAGAGACTGTAAAAAGCGAATGACGAAAGGTTAGAGGCTGGTCCAAGTCGGAGGAGAAATGAGATAGTGGAAGGGAAAATGGTGGTAGATCTAAGTGGTGACAATGAATCCGGGAGGAATGAGCCACTAAGGGTGAGGTCAGTGGTGATAGCGAGAGCCCCGCCAACGGAAAGAGTGTTGGTGGAGAAGGAAAAAGACAAACTATGGAGTCGTCAAGTAATAGCCCACGCTCTAAGAATGGAGAATGTAGGAGATACGGAAAAGGGGAGCGATATGTGTCTAGCCACGGCGTGCGTCGTGATCGGGGCAACAAACGTGAGGATGTTCGGGGGAGGCAGCATGATGATAACGATAACCACATGAAAGTCTGGTTTAGAAAAGAAATGAGTAAGTGGGAGGAAAATCTGAAGGCCGATAAACGGGATGGCCAGGACGGAGAAATGACCTCTCCTTTTACTGAAGAAATATTGTTGGTGGAATTCCCTATACGGTTCACGATGTCGTCTATAAATATCTACCAAGGTCATACCGATCCTAAGTCTCACATCGAGAGTTTTGTCTTGCTGATGGAAGTACAGGGAATGGTGGGAGAAGCCATCTGCAAGATGTTCCCTCTGACTCTGGGTGGACCCGCTATTTTGTGGTTCAGAAATTTGACTCTATAAAGCATCAATAGTTTATCACAGCTCAGGAAATTGTTTATTCGGCATTTCAAATGAGCGTGTGTTCCAAAAAAGACAATGGGAGAGTTGAGGTTGATAAAGCAGATGGATGATGAGCTTTGAATAATTCTATTGAAAGGTATTACATTTTGGTGCTCAAGGTAGGGGCCTATGAGTCAATGGAGGCTTTGGAAAGTCTTAAAGGGGCCCTAAAGGTGGGAAGATTGTGGACTCACTTGAGGGTCCAGGACGTACCAGACTATGCCACAGCTCTGGAGTTTTTGAGAAAGTTCATTTCGATGGAGGAAGAGGAGAAGGTCGTTCGGAATAGAGGGGTGCAGAAGGAAAGAGTGCAGAAGCCGGAGATGCCGAGAAGGCCAGATAGGTAATTGAGGAATCCGCCTCCCAAGCAAAGAGAGTTCTTGCCGATACCTCCTAGCAATGTCCCACAAGAGAGGAAGGCTCAGGTGCAAGTGAACCATATTGCTGGAGGAGTAGGGTACACGCCTCTGAACAAGCCATTAGCTCAGATTGCGAAATTCGAAGTATGGGCCTCTTAATGGAACCCGATATAAGAAAGTATCTGGTAGAAAAGAAGAACGAAAAACATTATTGAGTGCACCACAATATGGGGGGACACTCGACTGAGGGTTGTAAGGATCTGCGAGAGCAGATGGAGAATCTTGCCCAGAACGGTTACCTAAATGAGTACATTGACCAGGGGGCCATTGTGGCCCGGCAGCGGCAAGGGCATAGGCAAACATATACCATCACCGGAGGCATAACGCTGGCCGGAGACTCGAACCGGTCGAGAAAAAATTACTGCAGAGCCCGATGAGTGGAGATAATATTGGTGGGGCAAGCCTTGGGAATGCAAAGTGATCAGTCGGTCCCTATAATGTTCACCGACGAAGATGCAAATGGGGTAAGTTTTTCTCACGTTGACGCATTGATAATAAAAGCAGTAATGAGGGGAACATAAGTAGATAGGATTCTGGTAGATCCGGGGATCGCGGTCGATATAATCTCCAAAAAAGCTTTGGATGGTTTAAGGATAGAGTATGCGACAGTGACCCAGGATGGGACACCTCTGTACGGGTTTGTAGGAGCAACGGTCGTCCCACTGGGAAGAATACAGTTGGCCATGACGGTCGGAACTTCCCCACGCACCCGGACAATCATGATAGACTTCACGGTGGTAGATTGTATGAGTAGTTATCAAGTCATTGTGGGCCGGCCCTTCATGATGAAAACGAAGGCCGCCATGTCATGTTATTACTTGAAGCTGAAATTTCCCACTTGGGCCGGGATCAGGATTGTGTGTGGAAGCCAGAATGTGGCCCGAAGTTGCTTTGTCACCGTCTCGAGATAAACTCTTTGTGTTGAACAGGGTCAACGGAATAATAGAATAATGGAGGAGAAGGAAGATGAGGAATCAGAAGAATATCCAGATGTGCGAGTCAATAAGTTTGCCCGTTTAGGAGCGGCTGAAGAGTTGGAATCGGTGGAACTCTTTGGCCAGGAAAATTCATCAAGATAGGAGCAGGTTTGGGGGAAAACCTAAAGTATGATTTCCTAAAGCTTTTGAAGTGATATACATATATCTTCGCTTGGGGGCATAGTGACATGCCCGAGATAAACCCTAAGTTTATCAGCCACCACTTGGCAGTAGATCCGAGTCAGAAACCAGTCAAACAGAATAAAAAGATATTCAACCAAGAACGTTGTGAGGCGATAGAGGTCGAGGTAGAGGGATTGTTGAAGACATGTTTCATTCGAGAGGTAAAGTACCCGGAGTGGGTTTCGAATGTGGTTTTGGTAAAAAAAGCCTAGCGGAAAATGAAAGATGTGTGTGGACTTCACCGATCTTAATAAAGTCTGCCCAAAAGACAGTTTTCCACTCCCAAAAGGTAGTTCAATTGGTAAATTCAACTTACTGTCATAGGCTACTCAGTTTCATGGACACATTCTCAGTATATAACCAGGTAAAAATGTGTCCCGAAGACGATGAGAATATTGCATTCATCACGGATCGAAGGTTGTATTGTTATAAAGTGATGTCGTTCGGTTTGAAGAATGCAGGGCAATATTTCAGAGGTTAGTAAATAAGATCTTTAAGCCCCTCATCGGAAAAACCATGCAAGTATATGTGGATGACATGATAACACTATGGAACTGGAGGGTCATCTGGCTGACCTCACAGAAACCTTTGAGCTGATAAGGAAGCACATCATGAGGTTAAATCCAGGAAGTGCGCATTCGGGGTAGCATCAGGGAAGTTTATGGGGTATATGGTCAGTGTGCGAGGAATAGAGGCTAACCCGCAGAAGATCCAAGCAGTTATAGATTTAAAGTCCCCCATAACAGTCAAGGAAGTGCAAAGTTTGACGGGTCGGGTGGCCGCTCTAAACCGGTTCATATCCCGTGCCACTCACAAGTGTCACCCATTTTTCAAAGTGATTAAGAAGATTAAAAAGGACGTCACATGGACGGAAGAATGCGAGGAATCACACAGCTCAAGCAATACTTGGTCCAACCTCCGCTTTTGGCCAAACCGATCCCCGGTGAGACTTTATTCTTATATTTAGCTGTTTCTAAATATGTTGTGAACTCGGTGCTGGTACATGAGGCCGATAAAATCCAAAGATAAGTATATTACATCAGCAAAGCCCTATTGGTTATGGAGACGAGATATTGGCTCATGAACTGGTGGCATTGTCATTGGTTACGGCTGCCAGGAATCTGAGACCATACTTTCAGGCTCATCCTATCAGAGTCTACACCGACCATCCTTTAAGGCAGATCCTGCATAAACCGGAGGTTTCGGGCTGGTTGGTAAAATGGTCAGTGGAGTTGAGTGAATATGATATGTCATATTTGCCAAGAACGACAGTGAAATGACATGCTCTGGCGGAATTCATGGTTGAGCTCACCGGGCCTCAGATTTTAGAAGTTCGGAGATCATGTGGGAGTTATTCGTGGATGGATCTGTTATTTCGCAAGAATGCGGGGCCGAGGTCGTGTTACAGAGCAGTGACGGCGAAGAGGTGGTCTACGCCATGAGGTTTGCTTTTGAGGCCACCAATAACGAAGCATAGTAAGAAGCCATTTTGGCCGGATTAAGGCTATGTACAACGGTGGGCGTCCGAGATGTGATTATAAAGAGCGACTCTCAGCTGGCCATTCAACAGCTGAGGGGGCGAGTTTCAGGCTAGAGAGCCTAATATGGTGTCGTATATGGCAAGGTGAAGAAGTTGGCCGGAGAAATGGGTAACGTGCAATTCGAACAGATCAGTCGAGAAAACAACCGTCAAGCGGATTCGTTAGCTCGACTAGCATCTCCATTAAATCAGAGAAGCCCAGAGCCATCCCGCTGATTTGTCTACAGGAGATGAGTGTCATGAAATCAGATATCATCGGACCGATGGCCAGTAGGGAGAGGACAAGCCAGGTACGCTATTGTTGTCGTCGATTATTTTAACCAAATGGGTAGAGGCTGAACCCCTGTATACAATCACACAATCACGAAAAAGGGCCACGAATTTTGTAAAGAAAAATATCATTTGCCGGTTTGGGATTCCTCGGGCCATCATTACCGACAATGGGAAACAGTTTGATAGTCAGGGTTTCCAAAAATTTTGTGAAGATCTTCAAATTGCCTTGAGATTCGTTTCACCGGCTCATCCCAAGTCCAACGGGCAGGTCAAATCCGCCAACAAAACGATCAAAGCAAACTTGAAGGCCCGACTCGAATCTTTTAAATAGCTAGGGTAGAAGAATTACCAGAAGTATTATGGGCACTCCGGACAACCTGCAAGGATTCCACGGGAGAGACCTCATTTTCTTTGGCTTATGGGTGTGAAGCTGTTATCTCGACAAAAATATGGATGATCACCCACCGGGTCCGGCACTTTGAGGCCGAACAGAATGAAGGACTTATCAGGAATCACCATTGATCTGGCTGAAGAAAAACGAGAGATGTCGGCTATGAAAGCAGTTGTATGGCAACAGAGAATGGCCCATTTTTACAATAAGAGAGTACAAATTCGATCTTTCCTCCCTGGATACCTAGTTTTAATGAGAGTTACATTGAATACCCGCCGGCCTAAGGAATGTTCGATGGGCGCCAAGTGGGAAGGACCATATAAAGTATCGGAGATTGTAAGACCAGATGCCTTTCCATTTGATCAGCTGGACGGTACTCGGCTCAGGAAGCCATGGAACGCTAAGATGCTGAGAAGGTACTTCCTGTAATCTTTTCTCTTTAAACCGCAAGTAATTAGATAAGCCAGTCATAACCAGAAAGTCATTGTAAAACCTTTTTGAAATGACCCACCAAGAGCAGTAAGAAGGGCATTAGGTCTCATGAATATGAACATGTTTTTTCTCTTTAGAATCAAGAAACTTGTCCATTCTACTCGTTGTTTAATTAAATGCGAAAATCATGTTCAATATTATTGGGACGTGCTCGATGTGAAGAGGTGATCAGTAATTGGGGAGGACACCAAAACCTGTGGCACGCCAATCCCGGATGTCATTTTCAAACCCCCGAGTGGAAGTGTCCCGACCTGGTTCTTTTCACTTTTGAGGATCCAGAACGCATCAAGGGATGAAGTACATATGGGAAACACGGGAACCCCTCATGGCACACACACTCCCGGGTGTCATTATCAAACCCCGAGGCCGGAGCGTTACTACCACATGGCTCGCATTTTTGGGCAATAGCTCGGGTAAACCGGACATAGGGACGTTCCTCCCCTTACGGGTCGGTTGGTGAGTCCCGTTAAGTATCATCAGACCACATGGCTCAGGTTTGGCCGAATGATGCCATTGATTACAGAAGTCTCGGGTAAACCGGACCTAGGGACGTTCCTCCCCCGACGGGTCGGATGGTGAGTCCCGTTGAATTCCATCAGACCACATGGCTCGGGTTTGGCCGAATGGTGCCCTTGATTATAAGAGTCTCGCGTAAACCGGACCTAGAGACGTTCTCCCCCTACGAGTCAGTTGGTGAGTCCCGTTGAGTACCATCCGACCACCCGGCTCGGGTTTGGCCGAATGGCGCCCTTGATTACAGGAGTCTCGGATAAACCGGACATAGGGACGTTTCCCCCCCTACGAGTCAGCTTGTGAGTCCCGTTGCGTACCATCAAACCACCTGGCTCGGGTTTGGCCGAATGGCGCCCTTGGTTACAGAAGTCTCGGGTAAATCGGACCTAGAGAGGTTTCTACCCCTACGAGTCGGCTGATGAGTCCCGTTGAAAACCACCCAGAGAGGGCACACACGGGGTGTCCATGCCCCCAGTGGGAATTACCTGACCGTCCAGATCGGCGTATCCGTAGTCTGGTTAGCCGGGACACTGAATGTAAGGTTCATAATTGTGTTTTGGAGGCCTTGGGAAGGACGCTGCCTCGGGGCATCCGAGTTGCTATTTTTGCTTATGATTTTTGCATGGGGTATGTGCCAAGTCACCTCACTTTTTTATTATTATTAACTTTACTTTGTTCCGATTTTTTATTTTGGTTGATCTGGCAAGGTGACGCCCACGCCAGGACCCGCAGAGCCTCAGAGGTTGAAAATCTTCTCTCGAGTAAGTCTCAAACGTTCCATCAGTTCGGGGCGGATTCGTTCCGCCGAGACTATTATGTTTCATCAGTTCGGGGTTCAGATTCATTCTACCGAGACTATTATGTTCCACCCGCTCAGGGCCGAATTCGTTCCGCCAAATCTGCTTTTTTATTCAGATCGGGGCCGGATTCGTTCCGCCGAATCTGCTTTATTTCTTCAGTTCGGAGACACTGAGGGTGACCTGAAGAGGGCATCTGAGCATTCTTTTGTACAACCCCGAGGACGAGCCACCAGTTAGTCGATCAGCTCATTTCAGATTTCTCATAGTTCCCGACACCAACTCGTACGCTCGTTGGAACCGAGAACTAGGGGACGGATGTTGATGGGGATTTCGGCGGCTAAGTCTCATGTACAGAACGGTAATGACAAATAGAGAAGATCCCCTCATCCAGAAAATACAGCGTGGATCAACTCTTAGAGGCCGACCATGTCAGAATAGATCGTCGTAGAGATAGATCCTACGGTTCGGGACAACTCGGACCGACTATAACAGAGTAGAGACCGGCTACGTCAGGGGCCCGGTGACCCAGTTTTAATACCACGGAAAATCGGTCGGATATTTCGAATCAGGTCGGGAGTAGTTCGGGAAGTTCGGTGGATCATCCATCGACCTCATGACGACCGACATGGGATTAGGGCTGCCGTACTTTTCCCTCCCAAAACTCTCACATATAAAATTCAAACAGGCTTGTCGTCATTTATGAAAAAGGTCTGACATTGCACATTTACTGCGTGAATGTGACATGAATTCATAGGGTAGGGTTTACTTTCGGCGTTGGCAGAATGAGGATGAGAACTTGTCAAATCGCCGGAAATCTGTAAATCTTCAAGAATGACATCATAAAGAGACGGGAACAGTGTCACACTATTGAGTAGTATATAAAGGAAGTTATATCACAGTTGTAGGGGTTACCAATTTTTTCGCAAAAAATACAAACTTGTAAGAAATAGAGAAAGAAAAGCAACCTACTCGGTTTTTTGTAGACCTTCATAAACAGGTCGGCCGAGCTCGGTTAAGTAATAAAAGAACTCACACCCCACTTTATGACTGTGGACGTAGGTTGGACCAGCTCCACTGAATCACGTTAAATCTTCTGTTTTCGATTTTCTTGTGTGTTTTTTTATTATTTTTCGTCGAGTTTGTTTTTGGTCTCCTCATAACCAAACAAATTAAAGGTTGAAGGAAGATTGTCCCGGGAGCACTATCCCGATACTGCCCCTGAGACGAAAATCGTCCGTTAACAGTTGGCGCCGTCTATGGGGAAAGAGCAAAAAGCAGTTAACGTATTAAGACGATGGCGGAGGATGGGAACCACAGGTCATCGGAGAGTTCAACAACAGAATTGATGGGAAGAATGGAGGAAAGTATATGAAATGATAGACAGGAGAACCAGACGCTACTAATGGCCATGATGGATAAACTGAAGAGACTGTAAAAAGCGAATGACGAAAGGTTAGAGGCTGGTCCAAGTCGGAGGAGAAATGAGATAGCGGAAGGGAAAATGGTGGTAGATCTAAGCGGTGACAATGAATCCGGGAGGAAGGAGCCACTAAGGGTGAGGTCAGTGGTGATAGCGAGAGCCCCGCCAACGGAAAGAGTGTTGGTGGAGAAGGAAAAAGACAAACTATGGAGTCATCAAGTAATAGCCCACGCTCTAAGAATGGAGAATGTAGGAGATACACAAAAGGGGAACGATATGTGTCTAGCCACGACGTGCATCGTGATCGGGGCAACAAACGTGAGGATGTTCGGGGGAGGCAGCATGATGATAACGATAACCACATGAAAGCCTGGTTTAGAAAAGAAATGAGTAAGTGGGAGGAAAATCTGAAGGCCGATAAACGGGATGGCCAGGACGGAGAAATGACCTCTCCTTTTACTGAAGAAATATTGTTGGCGGAATTCCTTATGCGGTTCACGATGTCGTCTATAATATCTACCGAGGTCATACCGATCCTAAGTCTCACATCGAGAGTTTTGTCTTGATGATGGAAGTACAGGGAATGGTGGGAGAAGCCATCTGCAAGATGTTCCCTCTGACTCTGGGTGGACCCGCGATTCTGTGGTTCAGAAATTTGACTCTAGAAAGCATCAATAGTTTATCACAGCTCAGGAAATTGTTTATTCGGCATTTCAATGAGCGTGTGTTCCAAAAAAGACAATGGGAGAGTTGAGGTTGATAAAGCAGATGAATGATGAGCTTTGAAGAATTCTATTGAAAGGTATTACAATTTGGTGCTCAAGGTAGGGGCCTATGAGTCAATGGAGGCTTTGGAAAGTCTTAAAGGGGCCCTAAAGGTGGGAAGATTGTGGACTCACTTGAGGGTCCAGGATGTACCAGACTATGCCACAGCTCTGGAGTTTTTGAGAAAGTTCATTTCGATGGAGGAAGAGGAGAAGGCCGTTCGGAATAGAGGGGTGCAGAAGGAAAGAGTGCAGAAGCCGGAGATGCCGAGAAGGCCAGATAGGGAATTGAGGAATCCTCCTCCCAAGCAAATAGAGTTCTTGCCGATACCTCATAGCAATGTCCCACAAGAGAGGAGGGTTCAGGTGCAAGTGAACCATGTTGCTGGAGGAGTAGGGTACAGGCCTCTGAACAAGCCATTGGCTCAGATTGTGAAAGAAATTCAAAGTATGGGCCTCTTAATGGAACCCGATCTAAGAAAGTATCTGGTAGAAAATAAGAACAAAAAACATTATTGAGTGCACCACAATATGAGGGGACACTCGGCTGAGGGTTGTAAGGATCTACGAGAGCAGATGGAGAATCTTGCCCAGAACGGTTACCTAAATGAGTACATTGACCAGGGGGCCATGGTGGCCCGGCAGCGGCAAGGGCATAGGCAAACATATACCATCACCGGAGGCAGAACGCTGGCCGGAGACTCGAACCGGTCGATAAAAAATTACTGCAGAGCCCGAGGAGTGGAGATAATGTTGGTGGGGCAAGCCTTGGGAATGCAAAGTGATCAGTCGGTCCCTATAATGTTCACCAACGAAGATGCAAATGGGGTAAGTTTTTCGCACATTGACGCATTGATATAAAAGCAGTAATGGGGGGAACATAAGTAGATATGATTCTGGTAGATCTGGGGATCGCGGTCGATATAATCTCCAAAGAAGCTTTGGATGGTTTAGGGATAGAGTATGCGACAGTGACCCAGGATGGGACACCTCTGAACGGGTTTGGAGGAGCAACGGTCGTCCCACTGGGAATAATACAGTTGGCCATGATGGTCGGAACTTCCCCACACACCCGGACAATCATGATAGACTTCACGGTGGTAGATTGTATGAGTAGTTATCAAGTCATTGTGGGTCGGCCCTTCATGATGAAAACGAAGGCCGCCATGTCATGTTATTACTTGAAGCTGAAATTTCCCACTCGGGCCGGGATCGGGATGGTGTGTGGAAGCCAGAAGGTGGCCCGAAGTTGCTTTGCCACCGTCTCGAGATAAACTCTTTGTGTTGAACAG
Organism: Zanthoxylum bungeanum; assembly: GCA_019454045.1. NCBI lineage: Eukaryota > Viridiplantae > Streptophyta > Magnoliopsida > Sapindales > Rutaceae > Zanthoxylum > Zanthoxylum bungeanum. The sequence goes on along the minus strand of SKCR01000327.1, from coordinate 7,658 downwards.
GGTCGGCGGAAGAAGAGAAGAATGGAGGAGGAGGAGGATGAGGAATCAGAAGAATATCCAGATGTGCGAGTCAAGAAGTTTGCCCGTTTGGGAGCGGCCGAAGAGTTGGAATCGGTGGAACTCTTTGGCCCAGGAAAAATCATCAAGATATGAGCAGGTTTTGGTGAAAACCTAAAGGATGATCTCCTAAAGCTTTTGAAGCGGTATACATATATCTTCGCTTGGGGCATAGTGACATGCCCGGGATAATCCCTAAGTTTATCAGCCACCATTTGGCAGTAGATCCGAGTCAGAAGCCAGTCAAACAGAATAGAAGGATATTCAACCAAGAACGCTGTGAGGCGATAGAGGTCGAGGTAGAGGGATTGTTGAAGTCAGGTTTCATTCGAGAGGTAAAGTACCCGGAGTGGGTTTCGAATGTGGTTTTGGTAAAAAAAAGCCTAGCGGAAAATGGAGGATGTGTGTGGACTTCACCGATCTTAATAAAGCCTGCCCAAAAGACAGTTTTCCACTCCCAAAAGTAGATCAATTGGTAGATTCAACTGACTGTCACGGGCTGCTCAGTTTCATGGACGCATTCTCAGTATATAACCAGGTAAAAATGTGTCCCGGAGACGAGGAGAATACTGCATTCATCACGGATCGAGGGCTGTATTGTTATAAAGTGATGTCGTTCGGTTTGAAGAATGTAGGGGCAATATTTCAGAGGTTAGTAAATAAGATCTTTAAGCCCCTCATCGGAAAAACCATGCAAGTATATGTGGATGACATGATAACAATGACTATGGAACTGGAGGGTCATCTGGCCGACCTCACAGAAACCTTTGAGCTGATAAGGAAGCACATCATGAGGTTGAATCCAGGAAGTGCGCATTCGGGGTAGCATCGGGGAAGTTTCTGGGGTATATGGTCAGTGTGCGAGGAATAGAGGCTAACCCGCAGAAGATCCAAGCAGTTATAGATTTAAATTCCCCTATAGCAGTCAAGGAAGTGCAAAGTTTGACGGGTCGGGTGGCCGCTCTAAACCGGTTCATATCCCGTGCCACCGACAAGTGTCACCCATTTTTCAAAGTGATTAAGAAGATTAAAAAGGACGTCACATGGACGGAAGAATGCGAGGAAGCCTTCACACAGCTCAAGCAATACTTGGCCCAACCTCCGCTTTTGGCCAAACCGATCCCCGGTGAGACTTTATTCTTATATTTAGCTGTTTCTAAATATGTTGTGAACTCGGTGCTGGTACATGAGGCCGATAAAATCCAAATATCGGTATATTACATCAGCAAAGCCTTATTGGTTATGGAGACGAGATATTGGCTTATGAACTGGTGGCATTGTCATTGGTTACGGCTACCAAGAAGCTGAGACCATACTTTCAGGCTCATCCTATAGGAGTCTACACCGACCATCCTTTAAGGCAGATCCTGCATAAACCGGAGGTTTCGGGCTGGTTGGTAAAATGGTCAGTGGAGTTGAGTGAATACGATATGTCATATTTGCCAAGAACGACAGTGAAATGACATGCTCTGACGGACTTCATGGCCGAGCTCACCGGGCCCCAAATTTTAGAAGTTTCGGAGACCATGTGGGAGTTATTCGTGGATGGATCTATTATTTCGCAAGGATGCGGGGCCGAGGTCGTGTTACGGAGCAGTGACGGCGAAGAGGTGGTCTACGCCTTGAGGTTTGCTTTTGAGGCCACCAATAACGAAGCATAATAAGAAGCCATTTTGGCCGGATTGAGGCTGTGTACAACGGTGGGCGTCCGAGATGTGATTATAAAGAGCGACTCTCAGCTGGCCATTCAACAGCTGAGGGGGCGAGTTTCAGGATAGAGAGCCTAATATGGTGTCGTATATGGCTAGGTGAAGAAGTTGGCCGGAGAAATGGGTAACGTGCAATTCGAACAGATCAGTCGAGAAAAAAAACCATCAAGCGGATTCGTTAGCTCGACTAGCATCTTCCATTAAATCAGAGAAGCCCAGAGCCATCCCGCTGATTTGTCTGCAGGAGATGAGTGTCATGAAATCAGATATGATGGAAGTCGAAGTAGGAGAAGATGCCTCATGGATGGACCCGATCAGGAAGTATTTGGAAATCGGAAAGACGCCCGAAGAAAAGAAAGAAGCAAGAAAGTTGAGATACCGGTGTTTAAAGTTTTTGTCTGATATAAGAAGTGTTATACCGAATGGGGTATATGGTACCACTTTTGAGGTGCCTCGCGACCGAAGAAGCTGATTATGTGCTCAAAAAGATCCATGAAGGTATCTGTGGAGTCATGCCGGAGGGCAGTCTATCGCACATAAAGTATTGAGACAAAGATTCTATTGGCTTACCATGCATCATGACATAATGAAGGTAGCCAAAAAGTGTGAGGGATGCCAGAAAAATGTCAATCTTCATCATCAGCATGCAGAACAATTGACTTCACTGGTGAGCCCCTGCCGTTCGCTCAGTAGGGATTGGATATCATCGGTCCGATGCCAGTAGGGAGAGGACAAGCCAGATACGCTATTGTTGTCGTCGATTATTTTACCAAGTGGGTAGAGGCTGAACCCCTGTCTACAATCACCGAAAAAATGGCCACAAATTTTGTAACGAAAAATATCATCTGCCGGTTTGGGATTCCTCGGGCCATTATTATCGACAATGGGAAACAGTTTGATAGTCAGGGTTTCCAAAAATTTTGTGAAGATCTTCAAATTGCCTTGAGATTCGTTTCACCGGCTCATCCCAAGTCCAACGGGCAGGTCAAAGCCGCCAACAAAACGATCAAAGCAAACTTGAAGGCCCGACTCGGATCTTGTAAATAGCTATAGGTCGAAGAATTACCAGAAGTATTATGGGCACTCCGGACAACTTGCAAGGATTCCACGGGAGAGACCTCATTTTCTTTGGCTTATGGGTGTGAAGCTGTTATCTCGACAGAAATATGGATGATCACCCACCGGGTCCGGCACTTTGAGGCTGACAGAATGAAGGACTTATCAGGAATCACCATTGATCTGGCTGAAGAAAAACGAGAGATGTCGGCTATGAAAACAGTTGTATGGCAACAGAGAATGACCCATTTTTACAATAAGAGAGTACAAATTCGATCTTTCCTCCCCGGAGAACTAGTTTTAATGAGAGTTACATTGAATACCTGCCGGCCTGAGGAATGTTCGATGGGCGCCAAGTGGGAAGAACCATATAAAGTATCGGAGATTGTAAGACCATATGCCTATCTATTTGATCAGTTGGACGGTACCCGGCTCAGGAAGCCATGGAACGCTGAGATGCTGAGAAGGTACTTCCAGTAATCTTTTCTCTTTAAACCGCAAGTAATTAGATAAGCCAGCCATAACCAGAAAGTCATTGTAAAACCTCTCTTGAAATGACCCACCAAGAGCAGTAAGAATGGCAGTAGGTCTCATGAATATGAACATGTTTTTTCTCTTTAGAATCAAGAAACTTGTCCATTCTACTCGTTGTTTAATTAAATGCGAAAATCATGTTCAATATTATTGGGACGTGCTCGATGTGAATGGGTGATCAGTAATTGGGGAGGGCACCAAAACCTGTGGCACGCCAATCCCGGGTGTCATTTTCAAACCCCCGAGTGGAAGTGTCCCGACCTGGTTCCTTTCACTTTTGAGGATCCAGAACGCATCAAGGGATGAAGTACATATGGGAAACACGCGAACCCCCCATGGCACACCACTCCCGGGTGTCATTATCAAAATCCCGAGGCCGGAGCGTTACTACCACATGGCTCGTATTTTTGGGCAACAGCTCGGGTAAACCGGACCTAGGGACGTTCCTCCCCTTACGGGTCGGCTGGTGAGTCCCGTTAAGTATCATCAGACCACATGGCTCAGGTTTGGCCGAATGATGCCATTGATTACAGAAGTCTCGGGTAAATCGGATCTATGGACGTTCCTCCCCCGACGAGTCGGATGGTGAGTCCCGTTGAATTCCATCAGACCACATGGCTCGGGTTTGGCCGAATGGTGCCCTTGATTATAAGAGTCTCGCGTAAACCGGACCTAGGGACGTTTCTCCCCCTACGAGTCGGTTGGTGAGTCCCGTTGAGTACCATCCGACCACCTGGCTCGGGTTTGGCCGAATGGCGCCCTTGATTACAGGAGTCTCGGATAAACCGGACCTAGAGACGTTTCCCCTCTACGAGTCGGCTGGTGAGTCCCGTTGAGTACCATCAGACCACCTGGCTCGGGTTTGACCGAATGGCGCCCTTGATTACAGAAGTCTCAGGTAAACCGGACCTAGGGAGGTTTCTACCCCTACTACGAGTCGCTGATGAGTCCCGTTGAGAACCACACAGGGAGGGCACACAAGGGGTGTCCATGCCCCCAGTGGGGATTTGCCTGACCGCCCAGATCGGCGTATCCGTAGTCTGGTTAGCCGGGACACTGAATTGTAAGGTTCATAATTGTGTTTTGGAGGCCTTGGGAAGGACGCTGCCTCGGGGCATCCGAGTTGCTATTTTTGCTTATGATTTTTGCATGGGGTATGTGCCAAGTCACCTCACTTTTTTATTATTATTAACTTTACTTTGTTCCGATTTTTTGATTTTGGTTGATCTGGCAAGGTGACGCCCACGCCAGGACCTGCAGAGCCTCAGAGGTTGAAAATCTTCTCTCGAGTAAGTCTCAAACGTTCCATCAGTTCGGGGCCGGATTCGTTCCGCCGAGACTATTATGTTCCATCAGTTTGGGGTTCAGATTCATTCCACCGAGACTATTATGTTCCACCCGCTCAGGGCCGGATTCGTTCCGCCAAATCTGATTTTTTATTCAGATCGGGGCCGGATACGTTCCCCGAATCTACTTTATTTCTTCAGTTCGGAGACACTGAGGGTGACCTGAAGAGGGCATCTGAGCATTCTTTTGTACAACCCCGAGGACGAGCCACCAGTTAGTCGATCAGCTCATTTCAGATTTCTCATAGTTCCCGACACCAACTCGTACGCTCGTTGGAACCGATAACTATGGGACAGATGTTGATGGGGATTTCGGCGGCTAAGTCTCCTGTACATAACGGTAAGGACAGATAGGGAAGATCCCCTCGTCCAGAAAACACAGTGTGGATCAACTCTTAGAGGCCGACCATGTCAGAATAGAGATCAGTCGTAGAAGATAGATCCTACGGTTCGGGACAACTCGGACCGACTACAACAGAGTAGAGACTGACTACGTCAGGGGCCCGGTGACCCAGTTTCAGTACCACAGAAAATGGGTCGGATATTTCGAATTAGGTCGGGAGTAGTTCGGGAAGTTCGGTGGATCATCTGGTCGACCTCATGACGACCGACATGGGATTACGGCTGCCGTACTTTTCCCTCCCAAAACTCTCACATCTAAAATTCAAACAGGTTGTCGTCATTTATGAAAAGGTTCTGACATTGCACCTTTATTGCGTGATGTGACAGAAATTCATATGGTAGGGTTTACTTTCGGTGTTGGCAGAATGTGGATGAGAACCTGTCAAATCACCGGAAATCTGCAAATCTTCAAGAAGGACATCATAAAGAGACGGGAACAGTGTCACATATTGAGTAGTATATAAAGGAAGTTAGATCACAGTTGTAGGGGGTTACCAATTTTTTCGCAAAAAACACAAACTTGTAAGAAATACAACATGCTCGGTTTTTTATTATACCTTCATAAACAGGTCGGCCGAGCTCGGTTAAGTAATAAAAGAACCCTCCACCCCACTTTGTGACCGTTGACGTAGGTTGGACCAGCTCCACCGACCACGTTAAATCTTCTCTTTTCAATTTTCTTGTTTTTTGTCGAGTTTATTTTTGGTCTCCCTATAACCAAACAAATTAAAGGTTGAAAGAAGATTGTCCCGGGAGCACTATCCCGATACTGCCCCTAAAACGAAAATCGTCCGTCAACATTATTGTTTTTAAATCAACAAATAGATCAAATTTGGAAAATTTTATACTTGTTAATTGGATTAAAATGTTAGATTCAAAGAATAAAAAAGTGATATCCAAAATTTCAAAAATAAATGTTGAGGATTTTTGAATTTAATGTTCACTTTATTACTAGTAGTCGTGTCGTGCTTCATCTTCATTTTTCCTTTAATGAAGCCTGCACCCACGCCATAGCATTAAGATCACATTGATTGTTTTTTCTATTTGAAACAAAAATAAAATATAAAATAAAATTGATTCTTATCATTTTTATATGGTGGTAAATAATTATTTTATAGTGAAGTTTTTGATGAATAATTATTAATTTTTAAAATATTCTTGATTTTTAAATATCAAATGTGATATTTTTTTTAACAATCAAAGCTTCAAATGTGTCCCATTAAATCATCAACTTAAATGTATAAATACTTTTTTTTTTTAAAATCGTTGGAAATCTCACCGCCAAATCATCCCTTATGGGCTTAAGTGGAGCAGATAAAATTTTCGGCTGTCTTAGGTTCTTATAAGGAACGCACCTCCTGTATTCGAACACATAACCTCAATGTGAGATTCTGAACCATACACCACCATAATTGTTAATTTAACACGTAATTCAATCTGAAATAATTATCACAAAATACATGTACCATAATTGCTTTTCAAAATAATGGGTGGGAGGAAAAAAAACAAATAATGAATGGTGATGAAATTAGTTTCATCCATACATAGTGCAATACAGACTCAATTCACATGTTGAAAAGACATTTGGATGTGTAACTTTATAGTAAAGACTAAAGACATTATATACATTTATCCTCAATCATGTTTGCAATTAAATATACAAATTTATGTAGCCTAAAAACGTAATCGAATTGGCTTTCAACTATCTTATAAAGCTTGTGACTTATCATCGGGTTCAAATATTTGAGAGGTAAGAGATTAAAAATATATTTAACTTGAATATCTAATAATCACCTTTAAAAAAAAAACTTATATATACAAATTTGTGTTAAATTAGATTAAAGTAAAAATGGTAATTTTCTTTACAACTATTTCATAATGAAATCCCAATCACAGCATAATAATGTACAAAATTTTTGGTTATTGGTCATTATCACTGGTCCTCTCAATTTTATTGATTATACTATTATTCTTTAATTTATAATTTCTATACTATAAACCTCGTCTAATTAGAATTTTGGTTCCACTACTGATCTCTAACTCCTTTTTTTTTTTTTTTTCGCATGTTCATCTTAACGAAGATAAGTGTAAGATGAGATTTTTTTTTTAAAAAAAAAAACAATTAAATATCAGAGATTTCCGTTGTAACAAAATTGTAATATATATATAAGAGTCGTGCTAACGAGTGCCCTAACGGCGCTCATTAAGGATCAATTTTTGAAAAATTTTCACATCACTTTTATGAAAAATATAAAAAATTAATAAAACATTAATTACTTTTTTATTTTTCTCATTAAAACTTTTATAAAATGGATCACTGATAAATGTATTTATGACACTCGTTAGCATTTCTATATATATATATATATAAAGAATACATCAAAGTTCAAACTCCCATATTCTCGATGAAATTCGAACCCTCCCCTCGAGCATCACAATTAAAAATGTAAATTAATTATAACTCATAATGTCTTTTTTTTAATAGTAGTGTTAACATTTACAAAAACATAATCTATTTTTTGACGTTAGTTATATTTTAAAGTTTCTTCTATAT